>JANIJG010026218.1:0-48408 GCA_024611175.1 Megaceryle torquata | reverse complement strand
CTGAAGTTACTGTTACTTTTCCAGCTTACCAATGGTCTCCAAAAAAATGGAACAAGACAGTACTGAATAAGGCTCCTCAACTTACATCCTGCTTTTTCTGATATTAACAATGTACATAAACCCCTTGCAATGGCATGGGAATGGAGTGTCACAGGACTGCCAGGCTGTACTGGGATATGATCCCAAGAGACAAGGAAGGTGAATCACATCCCCAGTCCCGTGCATCCATCAGTCCAGTGCACCATCTGCTGCAGACCAGCAGCTCCTCCCAGGAGCCTGAGAAATGTGTATCTACTGCAGATAGTCACAAATGTCTGGCTTGCATGGTGTGTTAGGAAAAGGGACAACAGTGTTGGTGGTTAATGAAGTCCAGTGCAAAGCTGCATCCCACAGTAATTTATTACCTTGGAAAGCAGGGTTGTGATGCCAGACAAATAGCTGGTCTCGTGGGAGGGCAGGACACTAGGAAGGCAGGACCAGGATGGTGGGAAAATGATGATGATGAAGAACGTCCCAGCACCACCACTGCTGGGGACATCAGCAGTGCCCTGCAGAGCTTGTGGAGGGGGGATTTGTCACAGCTGGCTTTTAGAGAGCCTGCAGCAGGGCCCCTGTGGGGACTTTCAATCACACTGATTGCACAGTCAATAAAGAAAATCTCACCAATCCCCATAACCAGGCTGTTGGCTTTTGAACCTCTTCAGATAATAATCTGTTTATTGCTGTGTTGTTAGAAGTTCAGAGTAACTGCACTGACTCCAGCAATGTTAGTAGCACAAAGTAGCTTTGGAAAAGTGTTTTAATTTAGACCAGCTTGAGACAAATTCCAGCCTGGTTTATTCTATAAAAACCTGGAGCTACTTCTTGGGACAGCTGCCGTAAATCGAGAGTGCTGCCACTTATTTCAGAGGAACCACTCTCTGCCCACACTGATAGAGCTGAGACCAGAAATTCTTCTCTTGCATATATTTCTAAGTTCCTTCCTAGCCTGCCTGACTGAGACAAACCAAATCCTCACCCCAAGGGAGTAATCTGCAGGGCAGCTCTTGTGAGTACTGCTGGAGCTGGTGGGGCAGCAGGGCACAGGACAGAGCCCAGGGGTTGTACAGGTGCCCTGGTCCATGGTGGACAAAGGAGCCAGCTGATGCTACCCATCTATGTGCCACTGGAAAATACTCACTGAGGGCTGCCCATCCAAAATGTCAGCTGGTGGGACTGGCTGCAGAAATGGCCAGGGCATGGACCAGTCAGGATATGTTTACAGCAGCAGATGAAGCAACACTTGAAAGTCCTCCTGGCACTTCAGCATAATTACCTATAATCAGTACAAATCACATTATCATGCATAAACTGTTAGAGCCACCCCTGGCACCCATTTGGCCCATGCCAAGTAGCACTGCCCTGCTCAACCCCTGCCCTCTACAAGTCAACAGTGTCCCAGGCTATCACCAACAGGGAGCGGGGCCCTGCCTCGGGCTGGGCAGCACCAGCTACCATGGGAAGCAGGGTTGTGATGCCAGACAAATATCTGGTCTTGTTGGAGGGCGGGATACTAGGAAGGCAGGACCAAGATGGTGGGATGTGGTCCAGGCCACAGCCTGAGCCATGGCACCAGCAGCATCTGCAGTCAGTTTGATTTGGCAGTGCAGCAGCACTGCCCTGGAGAGTGGCTGGATGCTTCTGCCCTGCACTGCCTGCTCCAAGCCCTTCCCATGCCCTCACAGCTCTGGAGCTAACTCCAGCTTATACCCTTTCCTCCTTCTCTTCTTCCATTCCCCTTACCCTTCTTGAAAGACACCAGTTATACAGCGATAACATGATTTGGTTCCTTGCTCCCATTGCCTCAGTCACCCCAGCTACATCCTCACCTCATTGTTCCCACCATGCCCGCCCAGGCAAGGCCCCCTGTGCTACAGTGCTTGTATGGTGCTGGCTGCAACCACTCAGCTCCCTAGTGATGCCCTAGCTGTGGTGATTGCTAGGGGGTTGATACCTGCCTGTGCTGAGGAAAGAGGTGGTCCCACTTCTAAAGTGGAGCAGGGCTGCCCCCATAGCTCTTGTCCCCTCCTTGCTGCTGGCCTCGGCAAGAAAGAAAGTGGGGGAGAGATCCAGACAAAATCTCATTTAAAGGACTCATTCCCCTCAGAAGTCCCTTTTCTTCACCTTTTTGGTGGCCTGATGTGCTGGGGTGGTTGCCTATTCCCAAGTCTCCTCCACTTGTGTACATACACGATGCGGCTGGGGCAAGTAAAAGCCCAGGGAATTGGAATTTTGGTGTGTCCCCTGGGAAAAGCTGATCAGGAAAGGCAGCTTTACCTGCCAGCACACCTTCTGGAAACCTCTTGGGGCCCCCCCTCTGCTTCTGGTGTCTCGTGGGGTTTGGTTTAAACAATCATTTAATGTGAAATGTGTGAAATTTCTGTGTTCCTGACAGTGATACATTCTTTCAGGAGGAGAAGGAAGGATGTGGTTTTGCTGTTTTCATAAGGACTCTTGCCTGGTGTGGTAGAAGGGGCAGAGAAGCTTTTAGTTTGTCCTTAAGGATTGTAGAAGTAGGTTTGCAGATGCAGGGACATTTATGAAAGTCCTGAAAATACAAAAGTCCAAGGTTTTAGAAACGGGTTTGGTTTTCAGCTAGCGCTGACCCTTACCCGCTGAAGAATCTAGCCACCTACAAGTCTCCAGATGGCAAAGTCATGTCCCTGTATATCTCTGAAGGAGGTCATGCTTTGAAAGGCTTTCCAAATGAGTAAAAACAAGCAATGTGCTTGTGCCTATAAACCAGCAGCACATAACCAGTGGTTAGCCCATCTGAGAAAAAGTGATTAAACTCTGGATTTTCAGGTTTGGGTTTTTTGGTGGAGTGCTTTGAGTTAATAAAAGAGTTTCAACTCCTCTGCCATTTTCAAAAAGCAAATAATTTGATGCTGGGGTCCTTCAGCACTCTTGATATCTTATATCCCACTGCAATGTGCAAAGCAGAGGGATACTTTTTAGGCTTTCCCTCCTGTTTTCCTGGTTATGGATGAGTCTTCAGGCAGTTCTCCCTGGTGTATACCTGGGCTGAAGCCTTTGCATGGTGCAGGCAGGTGACTGCATTAAGCAAATAGCTCCCAGTGAGTGCATCTGAAATTCTGCAATCCGCAGATGTCATCCTTGCGTTATCTGCTATGTGTCTTGGAATGAGAGCAAGTTACAGGCTAGAGTAAGAAGGGCTGGAGTTTAACTTACAGCAGATACTGTGATATCCTCCAAGAAGCATGAAAGATTTCTGTTAAGTGAAGGAAAACCCCCGAGGAAAGAAAGCATTATGTAATTGATAGTCAACACTGGCATAAATGGGTTCAAATTCTCACAGCTCTTGGAGCACAGGGCAAAGTTAATTTGGCTTCTTTGCACCTGCTGCAGTCTTTCAGTAAAAACCACATGTACTTTTTCTTCTACCAAAGTAGCAGCAACACTTGGGAATAGTTTTCCTTCATGACATAACATTATTTGAGTCAATAAATCAAATGAAAAATACCACCCTCTCTATGTAAATTAAAAACCAAACACAAAGTCTGACAGGTATAAGTCTGACCAGGTCTGGGTTTTGCACCACCAGCCTGCCATTGACATCACCCACCTTTACTGGCTTTCTAAGGGGTCTCCAAAGAGGGCAAGGAGGTTTTACCAGGGACCACACAGGAGGCTGGGAAAGAGACAATGTCTCTTGCAAGCGCTACATGCACTTGATAGATGAAATTGTGGCAACTCTAGAATAAAGGGAGTAACAGTAACACAAATAATTTGTTTCACACTGGTTCAGAGAGGGGAACAAATCTCTTCTTCCCCTGATGCAGTGCTCTTTCTTTGCCTTCCCAGTGACACATTGATCCAGGCACCCCAAGCATCATGCTGCCACCAGCTATAACCCCCATCCCCAGCCCAGGCAGCAGCTGGGAAGGCTGTGTTTCCCTGAGCATCCCCCATCTGCTCTGTGGAGATTGTGCCTCTGGATGGCCCTAGGTGGGTTCAGAAATGCTTCCTGGCCAAATTCTCAGTGCTGCTTGATGGCAGACGTTGCACCAGAAAGTGGTGTGTGCCCTCCCACATGCAGCTTCTTTGGGAGTCTCCCCCAGACAGTACTCATGGGTTTAAATGGAGGTGGGATGACAGACAACACTGGAAGTTTTATAAGCTGATAGTCAGACCTTATGATAAAAAGGAGTAAGCTGGGGAAAAAACAGACCTCTGCCTGGGTCAGGTTTCATCCTCACTTTTCCAGCAGTGTGCAGCTATTTCCATCGCTCTATCACTAGATTGGTGATTTACCCTGATACTGCAAAATCAGTGATGGACAGTGATCAGACCGTGCCCCCAGATGTACCCTATTTTAAACTGGAGCTGGAGTTCTGGTGGGCTCAAGTATGAGAACACCACCCTGCAGCATCTTAGGAGAATAATCTTTCCCCAAAACATGTTTAACTCACGTGCACTGAAGTGATTGCTGTGAGAGCAATGCAGGCTTTGTTGCATACTGATGTTTTGTTGAGCAGCTGACTTCAGAAGAGCTTCAGAGGTAATGAGGCAATAATGAGTCAGTGCTTATCAAATTAAAAACTGCTCTGATAACAGACACAGGTATGTAATGGTCGATTTCAATGTTCATTTCTTTGACTTACAATTATGTATTTTAAGGTATTTACTAAAGTTAGGCAGCAAAAAGGGCCATGGTAATAAAAGCACAGGAGTAACTATTGCATTCAGAAACTGACTCCTCTGGAGGTACGACACATTGCCACCTTCTCACAGCACAGAAGCTCCCACATGCAGGGAGGACACAGGAGTAAATACACCAGTGTCTCTCCTGCTTTTCACTGTTCCTAGCAGAAAGGAGTTTTCTAGTATCTTACCACAGTGCTGCTGCAGCTTTGTGGCCATGCATGTCAGAACCTTTCCCATCAGCAAGAACAAGATGACTTTTCTTGCTACTGCTTTACTTTTCTCTGCTGATAACAACAGGGAGCATTGCTCATCTCCTTTGGGAAACTACAATTTGCCTTGAGTTGCACAGGCCGGGGCACCACAGGAGTCATCTTAGCTGGCTCAGCTCCCCATCACCCTTCACAGAACTTCATCCTTGACACCCTCAGGGACCTCCTGGTGCCTCCAGCTCTGCTTTGTGTTGCACAAGTGCCTGTCCTTAGCACTGTGCTGGTTTGCACAGAATATGAGATCTTGATTTCTGCTCTCTAGGAAATAACTTGATTCCTCATCTCACCTCCAGCTTTGGCAACAGTGCTTGGTGTGCACACACACGCACGCTCACGTGCCCACACACTCTCACTTTCTCCTCTGTGACTCCACAGCAAAAGACTGAGGTTCCTTTTCTACTTCTCCCAGGAGAGAAGATCCGCAGATGCAGACAGCAAGGCTTGTTTGCCATTTGCAAACTGCATGGAGTGGTATGCAATTAACAACCTTCAGAAGTAAAATCTGAGAGTTAGAGGTGAAAGCTGCTGAAATGCTCATATATTTGGGACGAAGTTTTGATAAAAGCAGATGGTGTTTTTAATCATTCTTTTTCCACTCAGTAAATGGGGCCAAATGTTCAGGAATTTGTCTGTAAATATATCAGTCTGCTTTTCAAGTACCTCAAAAAAATACTGCAAATATGATTTTAATAAGACAGGCATCCCCCCAAAAGTGGTAACCTGCCTAGCCTCATGTCAACACTTGGTAGCAAAAAGCCATTTCTTTCCTCTGATGCTCCTCTGCTCTGCCATTTATTCCTGAAATAGCCTCTGCTTGTGCTCATGTTCAGATGGTGGGCGACCACACAGAACCGCTGTCCCAAAGTACAGATTTGAGGGATTTGAACTACTTAAGATGTAGGATTTGCAGGGGGCAGCTTACCCACCACTAATTGAAGCCAGCTTGGTTGCCTCCAAATGGTACCTGGCTGGGCTCATCACAAGCAGTGTCCTCTCACCCTCTGTTACAGAGCTCAGAGGTCTGTATCCAACCCAGCTGCTCCAGGGGCCTTTTACAGCCAGTGTGGAGATGTGGGCACTTCTGGGAAAGGACACGGCTCCTCTTGTCCCAGAGATGGCTGCAGAAATGGGGAAGGAAGGACAGTGCACTACAAGTGCCGATGTCTTACTGGTGTCTGTTAAGGAGGCTCAGGGGGAGCATGCAGATGCTAGTGCAGAGGTTGCCCTAATTCAGGTAGACACTCACTGGGGTGCCTCGGCTAATGGCCCCAGGGCTTTGCCTGTGATGCTGCAGCTGTGCACCTGCCCTGTCCAGTGCTGCCATGCTCAGCTGGCACCACAGGGCAGCACATATTGTGCCAACTGCTGTGGGGCTTGGAGCCCTGGCACTGAAGAGGAAATTTGACAGAATACAGAACTTAGGAGGACAGACTTTATCCTCTTCCCATGCACACTTTGTAGCAATGACTCTTTTAAATGCTCAAATTCCTCACCATTGATGGAGTTTTGCTAGGAGATGGAAACTGATTACTCCTTTTCGTTTTCAGCCCCTCAGGACTGTTCCCTCCCGCCGATGTTCAGCACCATCGCTCTTATTCAGCAAAGGTTTGAGCAAGCCATGGTTGCCTTCAGCCAGGTAGGTATATCATGTGGCATATACATTGTGCCTTCACAGATGTTTAGTGCCCAGGAACAAGCTGATATACCTTGTCTTGCCTGTGCGTATATATCATGTGGCACCACTGTCAGTGTCCTGCACTAGAGGACCCTGGGCAAGTTGCAGATGAGGAAGCATCCACACAGTGCCCAGGGTAGCTGAGCTGGCAGAATCATGGGTGCTGAGCAGGGGCTGCTGTTGTAGAGGGAATGGAGAGGAGAGCCAGTGGAAACTGCACCTCCTGGCATTGCCCCAGCTGCTATTCTCACCCTCCCAACACGCCTGTGTGAGCCCAGCAGGAGCTCAGCCTCTTCCTTCCATCTCTCCCACCCCATGACAAGGGCTGCCAGTGCTGGCTTCTTGTTCATATGAGTTTCTGCCTATGCAGTTGAGAAGCCCCCACTGGCAGTTTCCACTGCAGAGGAATTTGATTCTTTGCTCTCCACCTGTTTTTCTTTCTTCTGGGTAGAAAAGCCTTTAAATCAGAAGTGTTGGCTGTGATAGCATTTACTGTCTCATTTTGCCAAAGGTCATGGATTGCCTAGCTAAACCAATGGGAAATTTCTGCTGCTGTTAGTGGCAGTGCCTCCCTCCTTCATTAAACTGGTTTTCAATATGCAGAGGAATGCTATCATTTGATCTGCAGTTACTTCACTGCGATGCCCTTGACTTCCCTTGTATCCTTTAGTAAAACCAGTCCAGTTAGTCAAATGGCACTGCTAAGTGGGCACAGTGGTGTCATGAGTAGACTTGCTTATCCATTAAAAAAAAAAGGCTCACAGAGGAAAGGCAGGAAGGGCAGAAGTATCTTGGGTCTTCAGGTAGCAAAAATCTGAGTCCTTAAGCATTCCTCATTTGGAGAATGGGGCAAGTTGTGCTGTATGAGCACTTGCAGTTAATTACTCTTCAGTTATGTCTGTTTTCAGAGAGCACATTTTTGCATTCATTTCTTGACATGAACATCAGGAGCTGTCAGATGGTGAGAAAGGCTGTTTAACATATCTTCGTTTCACTGGAAACAATCCTGATTGAAGTCTGTGCAGCAGCTCTGTGTGACACCTCCTGGCTTGCCATACAGCTCCATCTCAGAGGCCAGAATCATCCTACAGCCTGGGGGGACAGGTGGAACTCAAATACTGAACACAACTCACTGCTCTGATTTCTTTGATGACATAATTTACTAGATGTTACAAGTGAAGAATACTATCAGCATCCCCCTACCACCCCCAAGCCCTACAAATTGCAGGTGCCTGCAGGAAAAAAAAGGGCTGTTGACATCTCTATAGGAAGGAGACAGCAGCATCCCTGTGTTGGCTTGTGATGGGTGACTGGCTGGAGGGGCCCCCCGCCTCCAGCCCCAAGTCCCTGCCATTACCAGCCTCTGGTTTTGGCTTTCAGACCTCTGTTCGTGAGAACAGACCCAGCTGGGCAGGAAATTGGTCCCAGTCCCTCATCCCCACTTCATGCACAATATGTGTCCTCCCTCTCAATTCTGCAGGAGGCAGCATTTACCAGGAGCACAGTGCACTCCCAGTTGGGGGTGATGCCATCAGCTAATCTGCAGCTGGTGCCAACAGCTGATTTGTCTGCGGCCTGGGTGTATGGAGGAGGGGAGTATGCTCTGGCAGTCTATCCTGTTTTACTAGCCCTTCAGACAAAGCCAGTTTAAGACGTCTCAGCAAGACAAGTGAACTTCAGGTGTCAGCACTGGGCTGCCCCTGCAATGGGAAAAGGGAGGGAGAGGACAAGCAACACAACTGGGAGAAATAGCCCTTGGGACATGGGTTTGTCTGTGCTTCAGGCGGTGAACTGGGACAAGGCAGAGCAGGAGCTGCTGCTCCTCCAAGCATCAGTTCAGCAGTATCTGCTGCCTCCCTTTGCCCTGAGCCTTACCTCTGCAGCCTGCCTGGCTGCCCAAGGAGCATCACTTTCCAGGCACTGTAGGCAGGAAGGCTGTGATGGTTTTCATACTTCTGTCAGCTTGCTTCCCTGGTGACTGCCTGTTTTGCTGATCCCTCTAGCTGGTGCTAATCCTGACTAATAGCTGGGGCAGAGCTTCATCTGGCTGCTTCATCAGTACCTGCTTCACAGCACTAGTGGCCACAAGTGCCCTGAATGAGCTCACCTTGCTAAAGGAGTATAATTTCCACTGAATACATTTGAGTCAATGAATACACATAACTTCTGAGGTGAGGAAGAGGCTTGTCTGAAAGACAGGTTAAATCCCGCTTCCTTTGTGCCTCAAACATGACTGTCTCCCTAAGACCTCCCAGCCCTGTGGCAAAGACACTGGTGGCTTCAACATGACACGAAGCACCAGATAGCGCCTACAAAGCCCTATGGAAAGAGCTTTTTGTTTGCGATCAGCAGAAGCTAATCGGCCTTTAAATGAAAAACTTGTTTTGTATTCCTAAAAATGTTGACATCTTGGGCAACACTCCAGACTTGCTGCCTACATACATGGTCTAGAGCCTACAGAAGCATAAATAGAAAAGACTTTATTACACTTAATAGAAGGGAAATTGTCACGTGTTGGAATTGTCACAAGGAACCCACCTTTTTAAAGCTGTCACATTTCAGGATTCAGTGCAGTAACAAATGGAATATCCCCCGATCTTTTCTGTGCAAGTAGTAAGCTGTACCAATACCATGGAGCACTTACTGGAACATTACCCTTCATAGCCACTATACAGTGAGGATGAATTTCAAGTGGAGATGAAAGCCTCTGTATTCTGGTTGCCAAACCTGTGAACTATCTAGTCCTGACTGGTTTTGGTCTAAATGATGTTTTTCCCCCACAGAGGTTCACAAACTACCTGACTGGGCTATTGCAGGTAATTGTAGTAATTGAACCATAAGTCATTTCCAAAACATTGATGAGTTTATTCATCTTGCAGATTTGGCAGCCTAGGAACTAGCTTTCTCCAGCTCTCAAACCAAGTTCTGGGTGCAGTAGCACACAAAACATGCTGTAATCAACTAGTGCATATCCAGACATTGATGAGTTAGCTTGTGAGATAAAGTCACTACAGTGTCTGGTTTCTGGACCTACTGAGCAATTTTCACTAGCATTAGGAAAAGGTGACATAAGCATATTCACATGCTTACTTTCCAGTTATTAAACAATATGTCAATCAGAAATACTTTGGATTTATGTTGGAAAACTATCAGTGACAAACTTAAAGAAGTAAGCAGAGCAAACCATTTCTTTTTAAAGCACACATCCTCCGTAACAAACTGAGACTCTGAAGGAATTTATTCCTTGGGATATCGTCTAGAGGACATTTCCTGACATATTATGTTTATTTTTATACTAAGCATCTTTTGTACCTCTGAGGTTGAGTCTGCATGTTGCTCATTAGGTGCTAGCTTTATTACTCGCTCACTCCTGGCAGGGAAGACATTAAACAAGGTGCATCCTCTTCAAATATTTGTGGGGACAAGATTCCTACTCCAAAGGTTCTCCACTGGGTTTTCCACTGCCATGATGTTGGAGAGGTCATTGGATCCAGACCAACTCTTGCCACGACTGCAGACGCAATTGCAGAAGGTGAGAGCAGCAGTGTACTAAAGGCAGCACTCCACTGGGCTTTCAGGAGAGACATTGGGAAAGTTGTTTAATTATGCACTGTCTTGATTTCCAGCCTGATAACAAAGCTAGCACTGCATTTCCTTGCAGAGGGTACCATCTGTTCAGTGGGTCTTCACACTGATAGAACAAGGAGTGGGGGAGCTTGGGCTCTGCGTGGTCTTTTCTGTGTTGCCCTGGCTCCTTCCCCTGCCCAGGCAGCCAGATCCAGGCAGGGAGGCACAGCATGTACTGAGCTCTCCTACAGAGTTGCTGGATCCCATTCCAACACTGAAGATCAGATTCCTGTCATCATGCAAACACATTTAGTCGCTTTTCTTTTTTTTTTTTTTTTTAATGGTGTGACAGACTTGTCTTGCCAAGCTGAGAAAGCTCCAGGAAATATCTGCAGAGGTGCAGAGGGGGCAGAGATGCAAAGGGGGTGAGTCATGCAGAGGCTGGGGGCTGACGGCAGAGACCCCTGTGTGGAAGTCTGTGGTTAAAAGAGGTGGGAGGGTTTCTTGCTGGCCACAGGACTGAAGTGGGCAGGTATATATGAGTCAAGTGAAGATTGTCACAAAACAAGAGTGAAATCAGTGGGGCTGCTGGTAACACTATGGAGTTTTGTGGGTCAGCTCAAAGCTTCAATTTCCTTTCTATACCCTCCTACTACTTCTTGGCAGTCATGCTGCTCCTGCCCTTCACATTTTCTCTTCATCCACTTTTACTCTCTTCTTCTATTTTTCATTCTTTGTGTGCTTGTGCTAGCTAAATGCTGTATCTCCCTTGTTTAACCAGCTGGTGATAGTACTGTGAGCTGTCTTTCATAGGCTAACTGATGGGAAAATAATTAGGAAAAAAATGATACTGTTATAGAACCAATCATATGGAAGCATAGTGGGTAGGGTGCTGCCTTTCAGGGGAAGAGGGGCCATCCTCCTTGCTCTGGTCCAGATGACCTGTATCATCTTCAGCATGATATTCCACCTCTCTGCACAAGTTTCATCTGTAACATGGGGTTAATAAGGCTGCCTTTCCTCTTAGACATATGGTGAGGAAAGGAATAGTTAACACACTGGTGGTGCTGATTCATTCAGAGGTAGGTATAAGACAATCAGAAACTGCAGAGACCTGGAGCAAACCCAAAAGATGATTTTTTTTAGGCTAAGACTTGTGCCATTATTAACTATTAGCATAACAGGACTCTGATTCATGCAGGATCCTTCTTGTTTAATAATACAGGTAACAGGTGAAAATACTTCGCATTAATTGAGGACAGTTTACTTGAGAAAGAGTTTTGTGAAAACAGGACTATTTATAAACACAGAAGTCACGTATTCAGCTTATTGTGCTGGTTGGTTTAAATCAGTTCATAGAAACTGTTCTGATGAGAAGCTCAGAGGTTGACTGACATTATTGCAGGTGTCTGCTTTCTTTGGAAATGTTACATTTTTGTTGGAAAAAAACCCACTAAAAATATCACCCAAACTAAAAAGCTTCTCAATGGGAAAAAGATGTCGTTGTTTGTACAGACCGTAAAACTTTCAGTCTACCTGTTTCCTAACTTTTATTTGAGCTCTGGAAACTTGGCCTTTTTGACTCCCCTTTGTGTCTTTGATAAATTAGTCTCATGAAAGTTGCAATTCAAATTTATTCCAGGAACACCAAAAACATGTTTTTCACACCAGAAAAATTAAGCACATTTTGAAGCACTATCTCCTTGCCACTGAATGATGTCACCACATACATATGTATGGCTCCAAGACCAGTCACTATCGGATGAATTTGATGGGGTGAATCAGGACCTCAGGTGTCTCCCATACAGGTGTCAGCCTCAGCAGGATGGCCTGCAGAGCCCACACTGTTGGTGTGACAAGAAGTGTCTTGGTTGCAGTGGGCCAGCCCATCGAGGCATACATGCAGCTTTAAAATGACTGGAGGCATTTTAGGTGTTATTGCCCTGTTCCTACTTGTCACCATTCCCTGTCTGGAAGTTAATAACCATCAGCAAAGGCCAGTGAGTGGGATCTCACAGATCAGGTATCAAGTCTGCTACTTCTCTATTACAGTGCTAAGTGACGGGGTTTGATGTAAGCTGAAGGTTTTCCACTGAGGAAAACCTGGGAGTACTCACCTGCTCTGTTTGACCTGCAGACCAGTGGGAGAGGACACTCATCCAGCTGCTGGGCAGAAGCTGCCACCCTCCCAGATACTAACTATCCACTTATTCCACCTGGGGCAGGTGGAATTCCACCAACACACCTTCTTTAAAGTAGTAAAACTTCTATTATGTGTCCAAGCCACAGCTGTAACCAGCTTGTTTCTAAACAGCAAATAATTTCATTTGAAATTTCATAACAAAACTCTCAGGCAAGCCAGAAAAAATTTTCCTATCCTTTCTGCATGAATGGTTATTCTCATCTATGTGACACAAGAAATGTGCAAGGGTAAGTGCAATGTTGCTACTGGATGCATCTAGGACTTAGCTGAGTCCAGGAGTACTGCAGATAGCTGGAAAAACTTTACCCAGAAGTGTCCAGCACTCTGCAGCATTCATAGGATACTTTCAGAATACTGGATTGTGTGTGGTTTTTTTTTTTTTAAAATGTACCTAGATATGAGACCTTGTAAATACCCTTAGAGGGATGGGGTCTTTGGTAAAAAGACACTATAAAAAGACTGGTCTGACAAGAGGTAGCTTCAAACTGAGAGATGCACTGATGAAAATCAGGAGCGTCAGATTGCAGGTCTCGGTGAAGGCTAATTAATACCAGTGACAGCTTACATCCTGTCTGCTGGTGGAAAGGAAACATGCTGTAGGCGTCCCTAGGCTGACGTTCATGCCTGACATTTCCCTTGTGGTGATGCCACAGGGTCGCCAGCACAGTCAGCAGTGTGCTGGTACCCAGCCCACAGGCACCCTAGGCTGGGAGAGCTGGCAGGCGAGCACCTGGCCAGGCTGGGGGGCTATGGGGAGCAGCATTGCTCTGATGAGGGTTGCAGGCTGACTGTGGGGAGACTCCCTACTGACATCTCCCCCTAGTTAACCGCCATCCCTTCCAGCTCAGCAGTTTTCTGCTGCTTCACTCAGAAATCTTGGAAAGGCACATACAGCCCATTAACGTGCAGGAGGACCTGTGCTCCCAAGCCTGACATGAGTGCTGGTAACCCTAGCTGTTGCTGGTGATGCCTCCAGTGTCTCTGGCCAGTACCTCCTTATGCCCTTGGCTCACTGGGCACCAGCTCTGTTAGCAAATGGGGTGCTCTCAAGGACTTTCCCCATCACCAGTGAAGGATCATCCCTCTCAGAAAGCATTCAGGTGTTACCAGCTCTGCTCTTCCTGGGCCAGCCAGCCCCTGTCAGCAGCACCTTGGGACCATCTGGAAACTGGCATGACCTGGCCATCCCCTGTGGGTGGCTTGGACAAGGCTTCCCTGCTTGGCAAGGTGATAGCTTTCAATAGCAAGACATGGACTGCCCCATGCCAGCATTGACACAGCCTGTGTTTGGCATCTCCTCAGTCACCAGATAAGGACACAATGAAGGGCTACCCTCTGCCCTGAGCTCAGGGCATGGATAGAATCCGGCCATGCTGGTGGAACAGCCCCAGCTTCTTTAGGTCCCTTCCCCATCCAGCAAACCCACTTTCCCTCCATTAATTTCATAGATCAGAACTGGTTGTGAGATTTCCTGGTGCAAAGAGAGCATTTGGGAGTCTATGTCCACAATAACATCACCATCTTCCTCCTCTAACTGGGGCTACCCTGTACAGCACCTCTGCCCTTGAGCGGGTTTCACAGGTTTCTTCTCAGACAGATTGTGGCATGTGGCTGCTTTTGGGGCACACAGGACACCTCTGGCTTCCCCACAGATGTTGAAGACTTTCACCTTGGCCACCCACAGTTCCATTCCCTGTAGAAGTGGAAGGTTCTTACCAAGCAAGAAGGCAAAACCATTTCCTCTCAGAAGACACACCACAAGGCCTTTGCATGTTTTCCCTGTGTGCAAAGTACCAGCAGCCACCACTTTCTGTGGTGGTTGGGTGTCCTGCCCTGCTGTCTCTTCCAGCAGCATCTCCTGTTACCTCAGCCAGTCCATGGAGGAAAGATCAGGGGAAAGCTGGACGTCCATCTCCCCAGATGGACATTGGGCAGAAGACAAGCTGTAGGAAAGAAACCAAGCAGTAGGAGTGGGAGCAAGCAAAAAAACTTGTCCCCTTCTCAGCCTGGCAGGGTGTCCCCAGCGCTGCTCTTATAATGGGTTGTCATGACTGGAAGAGGAGGTGGACTGTTAACATCGGCACAGGGACTGCCTGTCCAGCGCAGAGAAGGACACTTCAAAACTACAAATTGAATCTGGAAAAAGCACCGGCAAGAAGTGGGGAAAAAGTGTGTGTCCATTCTGCTGCTCCCCTGAGGAACTTTCTCTGAGCTCCCCCAGCTGAGGCAGAGAAGTGCAACTTCCAAATGGAGGAATCTAAGGCAAAGATGGGATGGATGAATGGTCTTTTGCACTAGTTGAAGGGTGCCTGTACCCCAAGCCCTGTCTGTGCAGACCCCTGTACAGACAGCAGCTGTGTGCCAGGCCCTGTGCCCTGGGGAGCAGCAGACCCAGACCCAATTGCCTGCTTTTGTTTCTGTGTCTAATCAGCTCTGGGGCGATGGGTCAGATAATCACAAACACAAAAGTGTCTTTTTCAGAAGCATCTTGAGAGCCTGAATCGTTTTTGCTCTTGGGACTTAGTGGTGGCAGCTCATAGGCTTTTTGGAGAGCCCATCCGTCTCCATATGCCTCTTCCCTGGGTTCACCTAGCACTGGCTCATACAGCCCTGATTTAACCATGTGTCTCCAAGCCATTTGTAACTCTCCCAGGGACGCTCTTTTCCCACCCTCACCCCTTGCACTCAACTGAGTCTGGGCCAGACCCTGCTGGTGCCTGGCCTGCAGGGCCCTCCCCAGCCCTGAGGATAGCCCTGGTGCTGACTGGAAAAGCAATTCTGTGCACCTGCTGGCAGTGGTCTTGAAGGTGAGCTCCTGAGCTCCTCTGACCTGCAGCACTGGGAGGTCATTGCTAATCTGCACAGGTCTACTTCTGTGCCCCAAGCTGACACAGGTAGCACTCCAAGTTCAAGCCAGAGCAAAGCCAGCCTAAATATTTCAGGCTTAGGGAAGTCTGGGAACTTAGGGAAGTTTCCTTTTCCACCTGATTTTTAGTCCCGCTTGTGCTGCTGATTTCCTGCATGCACACAGGAAACTCACTTTGTCCTCCTCAGGACCTCCCCATGGAGGGATACTGAGATTTATGGGCGAATGAATAGCAGCTAGGAGCTGGGTCATGTTGTCACCACAGTGCAAGTGCACTTGGCATGTACTTGTGCAGCCTACTTGTGCCAGTGGTGATGGGAACTTTTGGAAGCAGAAGAGATGAGCCATGGAGGGCTGTGGGGCCATCCAGATGCTATGATAAGCCACAGGGCTGAACCAAGTAACACACATCCCTCCCTTGCTCAGGTGTGCCTGAAGCAGTGCCCGTTCCCCAGGAGAGCCTTTGGTACTCACTGAAGCTAGGAGAGCTGGGTAAGCCTCATCTCAGCAGGGTGAGAAGGTTCCAAGTTGGTTTGGAGATCAGCTTCAAACTGTGCCGTGGTGTCAGCCCATATGTCAGCCACAAGCACGAATGGAGGCAGCAGATTTCCACCCACTCCCCACTTGTGCTCTCACATTTGGTAGGCTTTTAAGCCGTCATGCAGTTATCCAGTGCCTCCACTGCCAGGCAGTCTCCTCATAGCCAGGCCTGGGAGTACTTAGCACCCAGATTCATCCCAGCACAGGCGTCTGAAGCTTTGCATGGCTGTGAGGGATCCAGAAGGGTTCTGTCCTCAAGAAAACCAAGGTGAAAATAGGTAAACATGATTAGACCTCATGACACCTCCCACTCTTTCTACCATCCACACAACACCTCCCACAAACAGCATCTTTTACTTCAGTCTCCACAAAACTTAATAGTTAATTGTCAACCAAAGCAGCAAAACCTTTGCAAATCTGCAGCAGCCCTGAGGTCCCTAGTACCACACAGCTGGCATAGCAAGTGAGGGCTCAGGGAACAGCAGGCAAGGGCTCAGGAGGAAACAGCACATACCATGTATGTAGGTGTGCTCCTCTTGTTGCACAAGACAGGGACGTTACTGGTGTATTGCTCATGTTTCTCATTCCACACATGACCCTGTCACTTGATCTACAGAATAAAAGGTATGCAGTGACTTATGAGTGAGATGGGGAACAACCAGATGAAGCTGCAGCTGGCTGACATAGGAGAACCTTCATATACCTAGAAGGTGTTCTTTCTTCACACTGTATTGCTTTGACTCTGCACTCTTTGAGGTCCCTGAAGATTTGAGTGTTACCTGTCATAGGAACCAGCTGTAAACAAGGTAGAAAATCTATCTGCACTTCTTAACTCTCCATGATAGAACTGGATAGACTGGAAGGTCAGTCTCAGCCTAGTTCACTGGAGGATCTACAGCTGTGGATGGATTTGTGGTTTGCCAGAAACAAATGTCCTTACTGCCCTTCCAGGGCAAGCGCCAGTGTCTACAGGTCACTCAAACCAATGGAGGATCCTAGGGTACTGCAGATAGGCCTGTGTGTTTGGGTTTTATATGGAAACACAATCCAGCTGTTAGACCTGTTATACCCTCAAACATTGACATCATCTTCTCTCTTGTCCCGGGCAGCAGTCACATCCCACTGACCACTGTCAAAAGCTAAGTGGCAGGCTCCTAGACTTCTATTACATCTTCCCATGCTTCCCATGCAACAACCATCTTATCAGTGCACGGGCCATTTCATTTTAAATCAGTTCTAGCAGTAAAAGCAAAATGCCATTTGTCTCAATGTCAAAATGAAGTCCCATCAAGTTACCCACCTCTGAGCAAGAGGAGGGATTTTAGCCAAACTCATTGCATCTGTTTCTTACCGAAGAATATAATCCAGAAAAATAATATAAATACTGTCTAAACCTCTTGTACTCTGCCTGACCCCCCAAGACTCATCCAGGAGGATGCCTTGTCACTGTCTTCTCTGTGTATCAACTGAATGCAAGCTCTTTACTTCTTAGAAATGCTCTTGATTAAAATGACTTGTCTCCTCTCTAGGTCGATCTCTACACCATTTATCCACATACAGGAGACTTATAAAAGTTATTCTGCCTGGGTATGAATTTGGGTTTCCTTGAGACCTCAGGCATGAAGCTGCTGTGGGACCTGGTGTCCCTAGAGCCAAGGGACAGCTGTCCCCACCTCTCCTGCCGCCAAAGACATCAGCTTCACTGAGGTCCCTAGCATCTATGGACAGAACTGTCCAACAGTGTGTGCATGGCCCATAGCACCCAGCCTTGGCTTTGCTAGGGAACAGCACAGAGCTTTTACTTTCTGTGTGTTGCCAGTCCATATCTTGCTTTAATTCAGGAAGCTGGGACAGGCGACTGGTTTTAAAGCCTCTTTCAGCTGTAAAGAAGCTTTTATATACTCAAAGCTTGATTTGACCTTTGGGAATATCAAAAACTAAGAGATTAATTCTACCTTAGAAAAGTGTTTGAAACACTGGAACTGAAGGACTGTCAACACACTGGTGTCAGTATTTTCTAATAGAGTTGGAAACTTGATGAAACTGCAGAAAAATCCCATAAAAACTTGCAGGATTTGAGAAAGCTATGCAGAGAGAATCTGAAGGATATCAGCCTAAATAGATTACTACAAGGAACATTAGGCAATGACTCAGGGTGTGTGTGTGGATTCATTCACGTAGAGGAGACAGCTGTCACAAGATGCTTTTGGAAGTAGAAGAAATAAGCATTAGGAGAAGTGGTAGAAGTACAAGCTGGGAAAAATAAGATGTAATAACTACACTATTAATAAGCCATTATGAAATTTTGAACCACAGTGAAAAAAAACCTCAAGATAGATGATGGTCTCTCCACTGAGATCTCCAGGTTGAAAGGAACCGTGACTCTGATGTGCCACTTCCACTGCTTCATTAAAAAAATTAGGGTCCAATTGCAAGACAGGGAAAGAATAGGCATCTGAAAGGGACCAGACACATCCAGAGACATCTAAAGAGAGAAGATCTTGCTTTCTTGGGCAAGCAGCAATATTTCAGTATAGCCAGCCACACTTTGCTCTTACCCACAGTCCAGGGCCCAACGCTGGCTCTGGATCACAGCCTCCCAGAAACCCATCAGTGATCACCCGTCTCTCCTTGGCTAACAGCAGTAACCCAAATTCTACACAAGAAAATGTGTACACTGATTATGGTTCACAAATGTCAAGTCAAGTGGATTTTCTTATTTCTTATATTTCTCTTTTTTTCATATATCTCTAAAAATAATCTCTGAAACCCCCCTACCTTAAGTGTTTTCTGAAAAATAATAAAAAACCCAGTCAGTTATAAACAGAGGATGGGAAAATCCTGCACTTGACTAATTGTAGTACTGTGGCCGGGCTTCATCTTTGGGGATTTCTCAAAGTTCAACTTCTGCATGAGTGATCTAAGAGCCAAACTGAAAGTGAAAATAGGGCTCTGCTTGGAGCCCTGCTGAGCCAACCACAGATGAACAGATGAGAATCTGCGACTCTGCTTTTACTGACCTACATCAAACAAAACAAACAGGTCTTTTTGGTGCTGGCTTGAAGAAGAAATTTGAAAGACACTTGACTTCTTAAGAACAGCTGCTCAAAATCTTATTTTTAGTAGACTGCTCGGGACTTTCTCGCTGAAAGTAGAAGAAACTCAAGAATTGACTCACATTTCAAATAGCTGGTCTTCAGCAAAGGAAACCTTACTTTTTTCAGTGAAAGCATTTTATATTCAGTTAAACTTTTTGTGATGCGGAAGTAATTTCCAAAACAATTTCAGTCTTCCGTTCATTTTGCAAAGAGGTCAATCTAACCTATTTTTCTTCAGCAAATGTACCACTTTGATCCTGACCAGGGCTCACAGGGAGCTGTTTGGGGAGACCAGCACAGTCAAGTGGCTGCCGCTGCCCCATCAGCACCCCACTTGCTAACCTGGACCCTGGAAACAGGCACGTCACTACTCCCCATCCTCGCCCCAGGGAAATCGCCTGCATCCTAATTTCAGAGAACCTACTCCTGGCAGACCTCTCCGGGCTATTATGCTTAGGTTAGAAAAATATTTCCCAGGAAAGTGGTAGCTGGTTCTTTGAAAAGGATTACCAGATTCCTTCAAACTAATAACCTTCTCTTCACATGAACCCCAGGTAACTGCTGTGTCCAGGCTGTAATGTGCTCAGGCAGAAACCTGGTTCCTGTTTCACCCATGGTGCCCTGATTTTGTTAAGCCCCACACACTGCACTATAATAAACAAGGTTAATAATAACCATGTTAATGGCTAGATCAACAACATCAGAGCCAATCATGCGTGCCCACCCTCGGACCCTAAACCCAGTGTCTCTATTTATAACATACTAGCACAGTAACCTTTCCTTATTAAACAGTCAATTGACAGTTTATCTAGCATTTAAACTTTCATCACTGGTTTTCAAATCAGCCATCTGATGTTTCCCAATTTATAGATGAAAGACACACACTTTCATTTCAGGAGAGCAATTTGCACAAAGCCTGTGCTCACCTTGAGGAAGTCATTGATATCCACCGCTCTTCCACACTGGCATTCAGCCATGGGCAGCTCTCCTCCTCCTCCAGATCCATCTTTCTAGCTGGACTTCTCCATTCAGACCCTGGTAATACAGTCTTTGGTTCAGATGATATCTAATGAGCAAACTGGAGGTGAGAGAGACAGCAGCTGCTTATTTTAAAGAAACTTAAGAAATGTTTCAGGAGGATACTAAAGGCAGAAAGGGAATTTCCCTGGACAGGCTTGGGCTGAGGGGGATGCTAGCACAGCTACAGGGAAGTCCACAGTGCAGAAAAAGTTAGATCCAACCTTTAAATACATTCTATCTACTTCTCAGATCATAAATGTTCCTCTAGACTCTTTGCTGGGTAAAGTGCTCATTTCAGGGTCCCAGCTCTTGTTTTTTGCAAGCTTCACAGCTAGAGGAGGCTAGGCAGCCTGAGGGGAGCAGTGCTTTTTAATCCCTTTATCCTTACAGGAATGCATCAGGAATCTAGTGAGTTGTGTAGGCCAGTATTCAGTAAATGCTTCCACTCCAACAAGGTGGCAGATGGATGCGCTGCAATCTAGTATGTAAATAGAGCTGGCTAGAGACTTCTAGCAAAACTTCTGCTCAGTGGACCAGCACAGCTCTTCTGTAGCAATAGAAGGAAAAGTTTTCTGAACCCTAGCAGACACAGAATGGGTTTGAAGTATGCTGTTCCCTGGTATCTGGTTGTTGTTTTTTGTTGTTGCTGTTGTTGTTGTTTGGTTGGTTGTTTTTGTTTGGTTGGGGTTTTTTTTGTTGGTTGGGTTTTTTGGGGTCATTTTTTCCTGCAACTGCTCTGCATGCACACATCTAAACTCTGTTTGGTTCGTATAATGTAGTAAAAAATTATTGCATTCTCCCGCTACATCCTGCCCAGGTAATTGTGCTTTGTATTTGGAAATGTACCACAAATCAGACTAATTTTGCTCTTCCTAGCATCACTGGAGGAAGGGACTCCGATTATACTTCAGGGCCCAAAGGATTTGCCTTTGTTCTTAGGAAGACCTTCTCCTTAGGTGGAATTATTAGCCTAAGCTCTAAATCCTTAGGGGACAGAAAACATACCAGCTTTTCTTAAGAATCTAACGCCAACAGCCCTGGACAGCTTTTCTCTTCACACAGTCAAAACATTCAGCCCATGCACAGATCACCCAGCCCACCACACTATTGACTTTTCGCTTTCCTCCCACATTCGAACAAGTTGGTGCTTCTTCATAAAGCCATACTTCTTAAATTACTCAGGGGGAACTTAGTTTATCAGTCTGAAGGTCTGGGAAATAACAGAAGCTACATGTCCTGAACCAGCCTCAATTGCAATATTTTCCTTACTATGAACAAAGTGCATCTTGTGTTTCCCATCAATACTATTCATTTCTGCTGAGAAGTGACTTCTTAGAGAGAGCTGACTGAAAAAGAACAGAAAGATCTATATGTATTCCTATCTAATTTCTTCTCATAGTCAGTTCAGATGTAGTTTTCAATTTCCATAGTTTGGTGTAATTAAAAAATTTTCAGTTATTGTATTAGATAAACTTCCCATCAGAATTTCCCCTAGATGATACCTATAGGCAGAAATCTTAGTCATTTTGCCATGTCACTTTTGCAATACTATGATATGGGTCTGGTTGTTCTGGTCTGCTGAGAAGCACAAGGAAGAGCAACTGTCTTTCCTGGTTCTTTGAGGTGTTTGGTTTTTTTCCCTCTCAAGACAAGGTCTTGTCTTGATCTCTTCTTGGGTGACAGAGAAAAGCGAATGGGAACTCAGCTGACAAAGGAGAAGGAAGGCTGTGACTTTAATGGAAATGTTTTCATTGACCTTCTTTAGCAGGCACTATTAAAAAGATATAATTTAAGGAGCCTTCAAGGAAAAAACCCATTTAGTAATTAAACAGAATTTTGAGTAAAAGCCCATTCAAGCATTTTTTGCTTATGGTGAATGAAAAGACTAAAGCAATAGCAGAATGCATTAATTCACTTTGTTAGTCACTCTTTAACATGACTTTGTGCTGCTTTACAGAGAACAAGATAAGGGTCTGTCTGGATATGACTGAGAGAACGGAGTGATGAGAAAAGCATAGGCTCTGGCTGAGAGGAAGGCTCTTCTCCCTTCGAGGACAGTAAGCTGAGAGTCCTGCTGCCAAGACTTAATGCAAAAGGGCAGCATGAATTAGAGACAAACACTTGTTAATTGATTTTATTTTGCAAGGTAGAAGATGCTTCAGAACACTTCGGATCTTTATCAGTAATCTTTCCTTTGAACTGTGCTCTTCTGCCCATGGGGACAGAAGCTGATGTACTGGTAAAACTGAAATAGTTACTAGTGTATTATCATTCCTGCTTTTTTTTAGGCCAACAGTTTCTAATGAAATAAGAACGTAAATCAGCCTTCTCTTATACTTTCTGTGTGGAGAATAAATAAAATTAATAAACTAGGGTCTTGGAAGAAAAAGCTGCTTATGAAGGCATGAGAATTGCAACTATTTCTGAAGTAAATAACACAATTTACCATTAGAGATAGAAACCTGGATTAGGTGGTTCATGAACCTGATCCAACATGCTAATTCCTACATTCCTATGCTTTATGTACACTGTTTTTCCCCAGTGAGATGGCTCATGCTGAAAATTCAGCTGTGTTCAAGGCTTACATGAATTGCTGAGTATTTGGATACCAAAGTTAGCTGTGCTCACCTGTAGGGACTTCCCAACCACCACACGTCTTCACAGATCTTGGTTTCAGTTGCAACTACAAGCAGAAGTTCCAGAATAGCACAAGATAGGATATTCCCCAAATTGTTTCTAAATTTGGGAAGTAGAATAAAGCTGGTGAGACCTCCAGAGCTAATACAAACGCTAGTCTCATTCACAAGGTATGCCATTCTTGTTGAGGGCTTCTGCCATCCAGATTTCTGGGCTTCTCCATCCCTGAGTATATTTTAAATATAACATAAGGGGACTATGCTTGGCTATTCAGAAAGCCATAAACCCTCAGAATGAGCCCAAACCACAGAAGCCTTCAGACTGTTTGAATGTGTTGCTTGGGGATTTGCTCTGTAGACAACTCAACATAGTCAGCATGGAGAAAGGTCAGGATAGTCCCCTTAAATGGGCACTATATGGCTCAGAACTGTTATGGCCATGAATTATAAATGCAAATCTGCAAATCTGCCCTGGTGATTTTCCAGGTAAAAATGACAGAATCATGTAGGCACAAAAATGCTGTCTATCTGTGTATATGGATGTCTGTGTGTGTAATTATGCATTTAGTGAAATGGATCCTGTTGTCTCTTTTTTACACAATGCATTTTTTATAAGGAGACAAAGATAATAATGCTCAGATAGCTCTGAACCTCTGGACAGCCTCCCCAAAATTCAAGTTTTCTTGTTCAATTTGTAATAACTAGATGGAATAAAACCAGCTTGTTTAGGGAAATGTGGTCATCCACTCCAAGAGCAGGATCCTGCTTTATCACCATCATCTCAGAGCAGTGGCCAGGAGGTTGCTTGTTACGGTAGCTGCATATTCAGTGTTAAATGATAGCCCTGGAAGACCTTTCCGTGTCTGGGAGCACTGACTGCACTGATTTAGCTCCCTGCAAGCACAGAGTGAACAGGCTGAGGGCAGGTGGTATCTGGAGAACAAGTTAGAGCTCCCTGACCTTCATCCTAGTCCCAGGGCTTAGGATCTGGCAGCAACAGCTGCCAGATTAGAAAATACATGCAAAAGACACTTAGTCCTGTTATTTTTCATACTCTGGGAAGATTTGTTTGGCTGACTTCCTCCACTCTGCCTCCAAGGGTGTCTCTCTCATGAGATCCCATGCTAAGATGCTTCATACAGCGAAGGCAAGAAGAACAGAGAGGTCTGTGAGCTGGCTGGCAGTGGTTCCAGGGACCAGCTGGGGTTTGAGGGGACCTATAGAAGAATGAGGCCACCTCAGACATGTCTTTTTCACCATCTTCTCCATCTATCTTTTGTCCTGAAGGTGGGATGAGAGAAGTGCTGCTGTGATAACCTTACAACCAACTAAGGCTCACATCCAAAGGCACACTGAGGTACCTCAGGAACATGACAAGACAGAGAAAGTGCCCCAGTAACTTGGACTGATAAACCGAAATGATGTTCAAATGGTGTTCAGCATATTTAAAATGCAGCCTGCATGAGTGTCAGCGGTATGTCACAGAAAAGAAGTTATTTGTATTTGGGCTGGTAGATACAGGTGTTATCGCGTGTGTGTTCTGGTTTCTGAAGGTCTGCAAAGGCTTGAAGTATTCTATGAAAGGTTAAAAACCCCAAGTGAAAAATGTGAAAAAGTATCTTGAAGTCACTCAAAGGTGGTGTTGACAAATAACAGGTTTCCAGGGATCCAAGAGAAGAGATTTTGCCTCAGTTTGGGCTGGCTGAATGCTAGTTGATGAAGCATAAATGTGACAGTTGTAGGCTTTTCTTTGTGTTATCAGATAATTTGAAACCCCATCTCTGGCTTTTTCAAATATACTGTGGCTTGTAATCACTAAATACTCAGTCAGCTGCTGTGAGGACAACACAATTGTTGGTCATATCATCACTGGGGAACACCCGGTGAGGCAATGATGACAAACATGTCCCAGAAAATGGAGAATTCTGGTCATGGGAATGAGCTATTCAGCAAATTTCTCAAACAGCAAAGGGCACGTAGTCTTTTTTTCAAAAGAAAAAAAAAACAAAAACAAAAACAAAAACAACCACAACTCAAGCTAAGTCACTTGACTAACAACAAAATGAAGAGCTCTTTCTCAGTTGTAGAAAACTTTCACGCTTGCACAACAAGCCGCTAGGCACTGAGGCAAGACACCAACCAGCTGCCATGGGTTACATGTTGCTGTTGGTCACATGAATCAGCTTTGCAAAGAAAATTTCTCTGATGTGCCTTTTAGACAGCTACTTATCTGATTAGCTGCCATGGCTCTTGAGGGAGGTTATCTACCTTCTCCATTTGGTAGCATTACGTATTATTAAACCATTGCTCTCAAGAGTCCTTAGCATGATTAAAGAGAGAATCACTGTGAGGTGAGAACAGGCAAACTTTTACCTTTCCATACTCCAGTGTAGAGTGTTGGAAGTTTAAAAACTATTGTACCTTGTCAAATTAAAGGGACTGTTTTCTCCCTGCTTACTTGCTTAGTTCAGCACAAGGAAGCAGACCCTGATTCTAGTTTATCAGCCTCCTACATGCAAACATAAAGTGTAACATCTCAGAACCTTCCAGTTTCTCTCTGAGAAGGAGGAGGACGTGAAGAAATGTCACCAGCAATTGCCTTCTGAATGCACAGTGGGTTGGAACATCCCCTCATTGGCACCACTATTACACAGCCTTCACAGGAGCCCCTTGCTGACACGTGCAATCACAACTGCAGATCTCCCTCTGCTCTCATTCCTTTTTTGCCTTACTGCTTTCTGCTTGGTTAAACTAGAGGCCCAAACCCAACTGCTGTCTGGGTCCAGGAGCATTTTGCACTCACTATGCCCTGGGCAAAGAAGGAAAGAACGCAGGTTAGAGCATCCCCAGGTACTTGACAGGAGCCTAAAGCAGCTGTTTAGGCTGCTATTACAAAACTGCCAGGAAAAATCAGCCATGGGAATCCCAGGATTCTTTTGTCACAAGAGAGGTATGAGAGCGGTAGGGACACATGCTGCTGAAGGGAACCTGGGTGAGTAAATGAGATATATCCTCAGGGCATAAAAGAGCAGAGTGAGAACTACTGCTGGGAACAACAGTTTAAGAGCAAGGTGCTACTGTTGCTATGTGAGCACTACAGGTGGAAGGAAAATGGTGTTATTTCCTAAGACCTACATGGGAGAATGTCTTTCCTTATCAGGAACTGAAAGAAGCACTTTTCTATAAAGAATAGCAAGAAGAAGTTTTTATTCCATCTCAGTTTATTTCTTCATCTGGAAAACAGGGTCCCTCCAATTTTCCTTTTAGAGTGAAGAAAGCATGGTACTGTTCGTGTTATGCATGCTACTTTGTACACACTGCCTACCACAAATGTATGGTGGTGTAGGAAATAATGAACATCTGAGCCTGGGGTTTAAGTCCCTTTATAGTCAATGGAGAGAAAGAGGCTGTTCTAGATGCAGAAACCCTCTAAACCATCTGAGGTTCCTACCACAGGATTCCTCCCCAAGTAGACAGGACTTGCTCTGTCTCTGGAATACAGATAGAGACTAGGTGACTAACCTGAGTGTAGATGTGTCAGTTCAGACAGAAAAATGAGCCAATGGATGTTATGCCCACTACCTTTTGCACTGACAGGGATGTCTTTGTGGTTCCTTGTGATGCCCCCTTGGACTGAGTCCACTCACAGTCTCAGCTTTTGACTGCATTTTCTTTGAGCAAAAGCTGTTATTTTGTTCTGTGTTTGAACAGCACCTTGAGCAATAAGGGTTCAGTCTGTGCTCCTTCAGCAATTGCTTAGTGTTCTCCCCCCCCAAACTGATTATAACCATCATCCCAAAACAATGAAAGTATGTTTGTCTCATGCTTCTGTGATTTCAGTTCTGGGATACCAATGCTGGTGTAAATGGCAGGATGGAGAGTAAAAACAGAGACATGTCATGGGTAAGAAACCATGGCAGTGCCAGTCATCATGTCTTCACAGCAGTGACTGTTGCTGATTTACGCCATCTGAGACTCTGGGCCTCCATTCCCAGGGCTCTGCCTTGGTGAAAGGACTCACCCAGAGCTGGTTCCTATGCTTTCCCTAAGAAGGTAACCTAGAAGGGAGTCCCTGCTGCTACTCTCTGCAGCAGTGGCACAACCTTCTGCCTGAAGCACAGGCTGGGTCTTGGTGAGCCATGGGTTGTATATATTCAGCCATGGGTTGTATATATTCAGGTGTGAAGACCTGGAGGCATTCATCCTCAGATGCAGAAGTTCTCTTATCCTTGTCCTGCCCTCCAGCTTCCCTGTTGCCACTTTCTGGGGAATTTTGGTGTCATTTCGTACAACTGTCCTGGGTTGTATGGCATAGCATTCATCTGCCATCCTATCTGGGCTACCTTAGGCCTATGTCAGAATGTGGGAAGTGAAAGTAGAGGCACCGCTTTGTATTTAGACCATGACCGCATTATTTTGAATTGATCTTCACCCCTTTGTAAACATGTATAGCAGGCCATGCAGTAAGCATGCAGCACCACAACAGCAAGGCCAGGTTTGCAGAAGGGAGCTTGCTGAGTGCTGTGCACATGTAGACAGCTGGAACAAGAAGGGCGGATGTGCAGATGTGCATCTTTTGTGTACTGCTATCAAGAGGAAAGTGGTCACTCTTGGTCACAGACCACAGATTTGCTTTCACCTAAAAGTTGTCTAAAACCTGTTAAATACCCATAAGCACCACTCCTTTTATGAATCCTGAATGGCAGGCTATGACAGCACTGGAATAAGTGGCTAGCCTGTATAAAATCAGTGAAACACTGAGTTATCTTTATTTTGTGACAGGGCTCACCAATAAGTGGCAGCTACTCAAGATGTAGAGATCCGGGACTGACGTGGACTACCATAAAGATGTCTTCTGGCTTCACACAGCTTTGTGTCATACAAGGCTTTAGTCATTTTATGTTTCTCTGTTCCTAATCTGCCAAAGGAAGATAGGTACACTGCCTTTCTTCCACCTCATCTCCTTGGTTCATTGCAGTTTGAGTGTTCCTGAGGGCAATGGTAGCCTCTTGTTAGACATACCCAAGAGTAACAGAGAGCTCCTTTTTTTGGCAGGTCCTTTTGGACCAATGGGACATGGCCCTGGTCCTGGCCTACAACCTCCCTTCCTGTATGATCAGGGAGATGACCCCCTACTGCTCCACATTTACTTCAGAATAAGCAAGGGAGATGAGGGTGCTGCCATGTCAGATCCTGTTACCAACCTTGCACAGTCTCTGCCAGAACTAGGAGAGGAGCACACTGATTTGAAAAAGCTCTGGTCACCTCCCTTGGACACTGCCATGACCACTCTGAGGAACAATCCTGACACTGCAGCCCCAGCAGATGTTCTATAGTTACGGAGAGACTCTGGATGGACTGCTGTTCATTACATTCAGCAAAAGAATGGGGAAACATCCAGTCATGTGGATATCTTCTGTAGGAGCAGAGCTCCTTCTTTCTGCAGTGGGACTGGGCTGATGCAGGCACATGTGGCACCAGAGGTGCTCCAAGAGAAACCTACAGTCTGTGCTCAGAGCTAAAGTGGCGGTGGGACTGGGGCTTGCTAGCCCTTGGTGACTGACATCCAAACCCAAACCTCCTTGGACTCCTTGGCCCCTCTTTCATGAGGAATTCCTGGTAAGGGATGATGAGCTGGGTGAGAAACATTTTACCCATCCCATGAAGAGTTTCCAAATCTTACAAATTTTCAGAAGAAAATTCTGTTCAGATTGCACAAAACTCCAGTTTCTCAAGGTACTTCCCAAGAAAGTGGAAAGGAAGATTAAAAAGCTACACTGAAATAAACAGCAGTGGGGAAATCAGTCTAAACAGATACTTCATGTTAGTCACGGGCCTACCAATATTAGGCCATTTTCCTGTCTTTTGTTGCAAACTAGTAAAACGAAAGTTAAATTCAGTGGTGGATTTTAATTGCAACATAATTCTCCGTGATGTTGGTTTATGGATATGTTTAGCTTCTAAGAAAAAGCATCTCCATAAACTGCAGAAGTAACTGCACCTCTGTCCCTATTGTGAAACATATTCCAGGAAATCATGAGGGAAATAATGTCTAATGAAGAAACCATTTCCAGGAAAAAAACCCTCAGGCCGGATGGGCCAAAGACAGGAGAAACTGATCAGTACAACATAATCACCAAAAACTGTGTGGTACCTGCATATCTCAATGCAAAAAATAAAAATCTGCTAGAAAACACCACATGGGTTGCAGTGAGATGTATTCAAACATTTTGAAATAAGAAAGATAAGAATAGTTACACATTCTTAATATTTACATTTATCTTAAGCCCAATGCATTAATTTCAAATCCAGAATGAGACAGGGATCTTATAAAAAGTAATAAAATCTATGTAGTAACATGACCACAGACATTATGAAAGAGTCAAGGCGGCTAACAGAGGTTTGCCCATGCAACCGTAAAGTGGACCCAGTTCCCAGTTTGACTTGGAAATGAAGATCACTTTTTCTTTAATGTCATTTCCCAGGTCTTTATTAGAGGGAAACCAGAGACTCTTTCTTGCTTTGCTGTGCAGGCACATGCATCCTTTCACTACAGATTTCGTTGTTTGTGAGCCTGAGTTTGAAAGCTGGGGCTCCCAAGTGTCTGGCAAGGAGGGTTAGCTCTGTTTATAAATCTGTATGGAAGAAAAGTGACAACCCAGTTTATTCCAAGTTTAGGAAGATGGCCATAAGTGATAGCATTCCCACCTAAATCATAGATTCCAATTCCCTTCTGCTTGGGATCAAAGTGTCCACAAACAGGAGAAAAAAAAAGGAACTCTGAGAATTAATAAAGACATGCTACGGATACGTTTCAGGAGAGGCAAGCTTCTTGTCCTTCTTGTTCAGAGCAAGCATGATGTGTAGCTTTTTCTCACTAACTTCGGGTGGCTATACAGAAACCCTGCACACCCATTTCAGCCTGTCTTCCCTCTTGACAGTCTCTACAGTGGCTCTGGATCTTTCCCCCACAGGAGAAGCAAGTGGAAAAACAGACATATAGAGCTGAGCAGCTGGAGGAGAGGTTCTTTCTGCTTGTCACTTTTCCTGTCTACCTTCCACAGGGGTCCCTGACCTCCATGCTACCACTGCCTGAGTAACATGGGGGTGATCAGAGATGCTTGCTCCTTGCTAAGCACTCTCTTTCATCTCCCTAACTTCTGCATATCATTGTCTATATCTTCCTCTTACTCCACTCCACCATCAGAACATGGTCTGAAGGTGCCCTCCTGAATCTGCTTCTTGTGAACAGGGAAGAACTTGTGGGGGAAGTAAAGGTTGGAGATCATCTAGGGCATAGTGATCATGAGATGACTGAGTTTTCAATCCTTGGAGAAACAAGGAGAGGGGTTAGTAAAACTGCCACCTTAGACTTCCACAGGGCAAACTTTGACCTGTTCAGGAGACTGACAAAGTCCAAAGTGCAGCTAGAGCTCAACTTAGCTATAGCTCTTAAGGATAATAAAAAATGTTTCTATAAATTCATTAACAACAAAAGGAGGATTAGGGAAAATCTCCCTCCTTTATTGGATGCAGAGGGAAACATAGCAACAAAGGATGAGGAAAAGGTTGAGGTGCTCACCGCCTACTTTGCCTCAGTCTCTATCAGTGGAACTGGCTGTTCCCTGGACATCCAGCCTCATGAGCTAGGAGACAGGGAGGGGAAACAGAATGAGGTCATCACATTTAAAGAGGAAGTGGTCAATGACCTGCTACACCATTTGGATTCACACAAGTCTATGGGACTGGATGGGTTACACCCAAGGGTGCTGAAAGAGTTGGCAGACGTGCTCACCAAGCCACTTTCCATTAATTAGCTGAAGTCCTGGCTAACTGGGAAGGTCCCAAATTGGGAGGCTAACAAATGTAACACCCATCTACAAGAAAGGCAGAAAGGAGGATCCAGGAAACTATAGACCTGTCAGTCTGACCTCAGTATCAGGGAAGGTCATGGAGCAGATCATCTTGAGAGCCATTACAAGCCACATAGAGGACAAACAGGGAATAAGGCCCAGTCAGCATGGGTTTATGAAAGGCAGGATGAACTTGATCTCCTTCTATAACAAGATGACCTGACTATTGGACAAGGGAAAGGCTGTGGATATTTTCTACCTTGATTTTCTAAAAGCATTTGACACTGTCTCCCACAGAATTCTCATGGAAAAACTGGCTGCTCATGGCCTGGATAAGCATACGATCTGCTGGATAAAGCACTGGCTGGACAGATGGGCCCAAAGAGTGGCGGTCAGTGGAGTTAAATCCAGCTGGCAGCTGGTCACAGGTGGTGTTCCTCAGGGCTCAGTGTTGGGACCATTTCTGTTTAACATCTTTATTGATGATCTTGATAAGGACATAGAGTCTACCATCAGTAAGTTCGCAGATGACAGCAAGTTAGGTGGGAGTGTTGATCTGCATGAGGATAGAGAGGCTCTGCAGAGAGACTTGGAAAGACTGGATTGATGGGCCAACATTAATGGTATGAGCTTCTACAAGGCCAAGTTCCAGCTCCTGCACTTGGGCCACAACAACCCCATGCAATGCTACAGGCCTGGGGATGTGTGGCTGGAAAGCTGTCTGGTAGAAAAGGACCTGGAAGTTCTAATTGACAAGCAGCTGAATATAAGCCAGCAGTGTGCCCAGCTGGCCAAGAAAGCCAATGGCATCCCGGCTCATATTAGAAACAGTGTGAGCAGCAGAAGTAGGGAGGTGATTGTCCCCCTGTATTCAGCACTGGTGAGGCCACTCCTTGAGTATTGTGTCCAGTTTTGGGCACCTCAATAAAAGAGAGATATTGAGGTGCTGGAGAGAGTGCAGAGGAGGACAACGAAGGTGGTGAAGGGCCTGGAGAATAAATCTTATGAAGAGAAACTGAAGGACCTGGGACTGTTTAGTTTGAGCAAGAGGAGGCTACTTCTCTCTCTACAGCTACCTGAAAGGACATTGTAGAGAGGTTGGTGCCGATCTCTTCTCACAGCTAATTAGCGATAGAATAAGAAAGAATGGATTCAAGCTGCAACAGGGTAGGTTTAGACTGGACATTAGGGAAAAAGTTTTCACAGAAAGAGTAGTCAGACACTGGAATAGGCTGCCCAGGGCGGTGGTTGAGTCACCATCCCTGGATGTGTTTAAGGGTTGTTTAGATGTGGTGTTGAGGGACATGGTTTAGGGGTGAACTTTGTAGAGTAGGGTTAATAGTTGGACTTGATGATCCCAAGGGTCTTTTCCAACCTTAATGATTCTGTAATTCTATGAAAAGGGAAAAAGAGACAGAAAAATAGAATACTGTATCTGCATAGGTATTAAAGAATTCTTTCTGCCAATGATTACTCAGTATGTTTATCTCCTTGAAGATGTCAGCCACATTGTCCTTGCCAAATGCCCTTGCCACAAGCCTTCCCACTATGCATCAGCTGAAGGACTTGAACCCTTTGTCATTGCAAGCACTGAGTCAAAAAACAAGTCACGGTTGCTTGCACAAAGTGAGGGTTGCTATCTCAAAGATAAGGATGCATATTTGCATCTGAGGGGTCAGACAGCTCCTCACTCTGCACGTCTGTCAGCTGTTGCCTCCTCATCTTTTGTGTCCAAGAGCAATATGTGCCACAATACAGGTGGAAGCTGTTCAACTGACTAAACCATCTCCCTTCTCACTGCTCTGTTGCAGCTGATTTGACAGCTGTCAGATGGTCTTAGCATGGTGGCTGCTGTTGTTTCTGGATTGGTATTGATGATTGGTATTGATTGACATTCCGTTGCCATAAGTGTTCCTGCATTTATCTGTTATTTGGACAGGCCAATGAAGTGTTCCAAAGAAAACTCAAGATTGGGAAGGTCTTTGACAAAGTTTGGTACTTTCTATCTCCTCAAAAGCTGAGTGGACTTAAAGAAAATAATGCAAAGATATTTCTATCACTTTGTAGCTTTCTATATGCAAAGACACTGAGGAGGTTTGTGGGTCCCTCAGATTGAAGATTTTAAGATTCATATACAGCAAAACAAGGGATCACAATCAATTCCGCTTCAAAATGTCTTTAGCCCCCCCTTCTACAGAGCTACAGTCAACAGGTACATTGAAGACTTCTTACTATCTGCTCTTAAGTTGCAGTATAACCATTCCCAGAGGTGTTGAGAGAAGTGTGAGCACATATGCACACTCCTGGTAGGACACCTGGTTAGTAGGAATCAGGTTAGCCAGCATCAATGGGGTGAGGCCCAGTGATGACTGGGGAATCTGCAGTATGATTCAGCTATGACATGGGCAAGTGCCATCCATAATCAGATGTTACAATAGGATGGCTTCTTGATTTTCTCTACACTTTTTTTATTGTTGCATATTTTATGGGCAGATCCAAACATCTCTTGAATTCCCCCAAGACCTTAGTAGGATTTGTGTTTTACACTTTGCATTGTAACACTACTTATAGTAGTAGTGTTATAACAGTATATGGTCCCCACTTACAGTAAAGGAAATTACACTAAAGCAAAAGTCCTGCTGTGGCCCTGTAAGTTAGTCCAAGTCAGAATTCATTCAGAACAGAGTTCCACTAGGAACACAGTTAAATCTCTTAATTCATAAACTTTTGGCTGGTAGTAGATTTGGAATCATACTCATTTTTTTAGAGATGAGTCATTCACTAGAACTTGATTCACTCACCATTTGGAGCAACTTGTCTCTGAATCCCAGCTTTGTGGCATTCCTATGTAATATTTCTGTGACAAATCAAATGCTAGATGCTGATCCTCATCCCTTTTCTCTCTGTGTCCCCAGACCTGGCATTCTAGGCAAGCACCCTTATATTAAATCCCTCCCCTGTAATTATCAGATGCAGTCTAGGTCATGCTTTTAACATCTGTTTTCTGTAGAAATGATCTGGGGAATGTGTCATATAGACTCACTGTACCTCCTTTCACTGGTACTGAAAATAAAGGGATCACAATGAAAAGCACTGTCCAAGCACTAGTTAGTTTTGTCTCAGCCACGCTCAGTGTAGAGCAGTCATGAAGAAGAGCAAACTGAAAGGTGTTAGACCATAGGCTGCCAGAGCCTTCTTGCCTTCTCCCTGACACTAATCTCACCCAAAATTTGCCAAGGCTGTTATGTTTCCAACTCCTATTTAAAAGCAGGGTGGGTATGTGATTTAAAAGGCAACAGGTCTTTGAGGATCTGGTCCTTGACTCCAGTTCCTCACCAGAACCCTCAGTGGTAACTCCCCAGGCAGGCCAAGGCCAGTTCCAGCCTCCTCCCTCTGAGACAGCACAGAAGTCACAGCAAAGGAGATAAAATCCCACAAGTGGGAAAATGCTGTTTCCATCCCCCCTTCTCTTGTAAGGGACAGAGAATAAGGTGGTACCTTCGCTGTATAAAGCAGAGTCCTCACACATGTGTATCATTGTGAAAGAGTCTGTGGAATTTCTAATGGAAATTCCCCGTTTTGAGGACAGAAATGTTTACTAAAGGTGACAGAATATTTAGTGGCAGCAGGCTTTTATAGGTGTTCTCTCATAAAGGCACAATCCCACATCAAAACCCTGGGCTTTTCCCTCACTTTTGTTGCTGCTTATTCCTGTTTAATTTTGAATGCCACATAAATCAGAATGGTAGCATTTTATACCTGAGCTGTACAGAGAGCCAGGCAGCTGGAATTGGGACCTTTTCAGTGATACCTACACGGATACAGAAACCGCTGCACAAACCACCACAAGGGAAGGCATTTTTGGCGGGAAAAAATCATTCTGCAAGACTAGTGGTGTCTTACACATTGAGAAAAAGAGAACCAACAAAAACTGCAGTTTGAGGAACTAAAACTAGGATCTGCTAAGCAATAATAAAGAAGGAAAAAAGAGAAGGAAGAGAAAAAAACCAACCACAGTGTCTGACTGTAATTTCCTTTAAAAGGATTACCACTGTGTAAGAAACTAAGCAGCGACTTTAAAGTACAACATAATTCAGCATTTAGAAACTAAACTGGAAAATACTGGCATCTTTTTTCCTTAGTTTTATTAAAATTATTTTATCTACATAAAATACTGGCCAAATCCCAGCCAAAATTCTTTAAGGTAAGCTAAGCAAAAATCACTGGTTGATCAAAGAGAAGATATTGTTCCCATTTGTTATGGATTCTTTCCCCACTATTAAAAATAAGCATTTAGGGTATAAAATGAGCCTTTGTCTCTTGACCAGATACCCCAGTGTACTGAGAATGAAAGTGGGGAATTTCAAGCTCTGAAGTGGTATATAAGCCCAAATGTAATTTATTTCCATTTACTTAGGAAAAGGACAAACCTATTACTTATAAGGATAAAGCAGTGATTTCTGTCTTGGTACCAAAGGTATTCAGTTCACACTCCAGCTCAGTGTTCAGCTAAGCATTTTCTTATGGTCTTTGATGAAAAGCAATTAATTGAATCATGTGCTTTGATACACTGAACATCTAAATGTTCACGCAAATGGTGTCACACTGGTAGAAAGGGATGCTTTCTGGCCTGTCACTAGGATGTAGAGCAAGAAGTCTACCTCCAGTCACCATCACAGTATTTTTGTAGCAGATTAAATATGAAGTTTATGAAAATTGTCAGCTACCACTTACCTTCAGCACTTCTTGTGTGTTGAATATACAAGAAGTTCCTGTATATTTTGACAACCCTCCAGACATGTATTTGATGACAGAACCACACCGTGGCACAGACCTTGCTGATTGACAGACAGAATGGGCTGTTCATCTAGCCACCTTTCAACCTCTGTTTCATCATCTTTGTAGCTAAAAACTGAATGCAGTCACTGAAACTTTATCTGAAAGTCTGAATATGCTATTCTGGGAACAGTGGGATCAACCTTATGATGTTTCCTGAAGGCATGTGTCCTTGGTGCCCTAATCCACCTCTCTGCAATGACCTTGATTATATGCTATTTCCATAAGACATACCACAGTTAGCCCAAAGCTACAGGCAAAGTGACTGAGCAGCTCTGATGCACATGCTGATTAGCCACTCAAAACTTGGCCTTTTATTAGTGACCTTTTTCTCAAGCAAAAATATCCCCATCACCCACTGATTTCAAAACGTTTGTAGGAAATTCACTGGCTTGGGGAAGAGTTGCCTGTTGTGACTGAAATTAATGTAGAAACTAAAAGTTACTGGGGATAATACAGGTTTAAAAAACACCTGGAAAAAAAAAGGTGCAGTCACATAAGCCTTGCCTGCAAGTCTAGGAGCCCCAGATTAAAAACATACAAAGGACTAAATCCAGTTAAATCTGTTAAAAGTTGTGCATGGCTAAAGATAAAGAACTTGACATGGGAAAGTAAAAGTTAAAGGACAAATAATACTGCATGTGAGAAGTTAGCCATCAATGTCTTAGAGGGGTTATCTGTCAGCTGGGGGTTTCTGAGGAGCAGCCACTGAGGACCCTCAACCCCATGCAGAGTTAGACCCTTTCTGCTAAGGGGTCTTGCAAATTTTCTTGCTAGGGAGGGTAAGAGCCTCCTTAGGACCTTAAAGGTGCACAGCAGTTGCAATGACTACAGTTCCATGTAGCCCTTCCCAAGTTCATGTTGAAGGAAGTAGCTCCTCAAACAGACATCATGTACTGTATGTTTGACGAGTAAGCCTATTCAATTGTTAAAGTAATGATTTCTTCCATGCTTATGATGTTCTTCAATACAGAAATATTATCTGCATTGTTTATTCATGTCAGTCTCACAGTTATGACAGGTTTACATTGCAGCACACTCTCATCCAAAGAAAACAGCAGGAATGCTTGGTTCTGGAAGCAACCAAAAATGTTGTACAGATAAGGAACAACCACTGGGACATAACACAGGCCTCTTAAACTCCTCTTCTAGCACATCTGGCTCTCCTAAAACAGAATAGACGGGAGTCAGTTACAGTGTGATGTTGTATTTCAGTGCCTGAGTTTAGCAAACATTTTCCCTGAGTATAGAATTGGAGGTGACTAACTTAGAGCTATAATAATTCCAGGGACTTATGTTTAAAAGATGTGCTCTGAGGACCTGTGTATAATGCAGTAAGAACAGTCTCTTTGCCTTGTCACCTGCCAAATGGAAGTAGGACCCCCTTGCAAATGTACCAGTGTCTTCAGTTTGGCGTAACTTTCTGGATAAAGAATGTTCACTTTTACTCTCTGAATACTTGTCTTAATTATACAATTTTCTCAAGTTACACAAGGACAGGATCAGTTCATGGTGTTGCTAAAGCAATACTAAGATGCTCTGTAGCAATATGGTCTTTGGTTTACACAAATATTACAGCAGTTGCTGGACTGTACATCTTTTGGATTAGAATCTTTATACCTTATGGTGCCTAAGGGTAAGAGGATTCAATCTCTTTGAAATGAGCCTTCTTCAGGTACTTCTGGAATATCTATCTTATCTCAGCAAGCAACCATGTAACTGATAAATGATCTAGTAAAACTCAGAGCATTTCTTCTCAACTTGTCCTTACACTGAAGAAAAGCATTTTTTCTCAGACACGAGAAAGGGGTTTGCACATCTATCAGTTGGCTTGGTTAAAGATAAACTGTCCCCTTGCAAGCTTTCTTGATAATACTAAATAACTGTGACTGTAAGGCCACACAGAGAGAGAAAAAAATCAAAGAAATACTCATCTGATCAATGTGAGAAAAGGTAAAGCTCAAACACAGCACAATCAAACCTTTAAAAGGAAGTGGAAAGGGAGAACAATATCTTCTGTTCAAGCCTCAGCCACCACTGAACAGGAGAGTGGACATGGTGGCATGCAGGTACCTTTGCTACACACTCCTTACTGTCATCTCTGTGCAGTGACTGCAGATCTGAAAGCAAAGGCAGGGTTCAGAGCAGGCACCAACAAATGGAATAAGCAAATGCAGCCATAACAGCACCTGGTCTGCATGGCAGCAGTTGCAACTGATGGCCAACTTTGCAGGAATGCAGGCCTGAAAAGAACAGCCTGGCCTTCAAGCTGAGCCCTATCCAGCAATAACCTGATTGAGCTGAATTAAATCGCAAAAGCTTTTTCTCCCCCCCCCACAGGTCCTGCTTGCTCTAGAGGGTGGGAATTCCTCTCTATTCCCAGCCTGGAAGAGTCACTGGGCTTTTGCAAATGTGGAGGTGGGGACCTGGCTGCCCTGGTTCCAGGTGGGGCAGCCCTCTGTGCACCCCACTCATGCTGGTTGGTGCTGGTGCCTGAGGCCAGCCTGTCCTGCTCCATGGCAGCTGCAGTGCAGTGCACATCTACTCTTCACGTGTCCCCTCTGCAGCAGTAGCGAGAGTCCCATTTTCCCAAAGACCTTGTGGTGCCCTGTGGCAGGAGGCAGAGCCCTTGCCATAAGAAGCAGTTGCTTTCTGAAATCCTCAAAAAGTAGTCATGCTTTAAAACAGGATAGCAATACAGAAGTGGAGTGTTTATAGAAAACACTAACACAGCAGCTGTTGCTAGTAGCAACAATATGGCAATCACTAGCTAATATGGAGATGTTTGTTTCAAATTTATCCTCTTGATTTTGATGGGTGGCCAAAATTTCACAGAAGAACATTTTATTTTGCTGTGTGTGGATGTGCATGCACAAGGACAGGGCATGACAGCACATAACTCTCCTAAAGTACTGAGTCAAATGTGTGCAGGGGAGTTAACTGCAGCCAGCAGAGCTGTGCTTAGAAAGATTCGCTTTGCCTGACACTGGATTTGCCTAGAGGTTGGAGTTCACGTGTGTGGTCATAAATGTTCCCGTTGGTGGTTAATTTAGTGGTGATGAGGATGTGATTAGTGGCAGTTCCACTTACTTAGGAAGCAGGTACAACACAGGAATGACAAACTTAAAAGGGCATCACTATGATGAAGAGTTTGGGACTATCTCATCGTACCACTGGCGCTTGAAGGAGGCCAACTGGAGGCAAAAGATGGGGAAATTACAGTTTCTTCTGGTTGCTCCTCTTGGGCATCTATGGAGACAGCTGTGTTCATGACCATGGGTATTACTATGCTTGGAGCACCTTCCACTCTGCCAGGGGACTTGTAAGCTCTTGCCACTCCTGAGTTTGGCTTTCTCTTCTGGTTTTTGTATCAGTGGGACACATACACAGTGAAACCCAAAATTACACCCAGGCCAAGTTTTCTTGGTCTTATTCCAGACTGTCTCCTAGGCCACTGGCAGTCTGCAGATCATCTTTTGTGTGACAGTGAGATGACTTATGCCCGAAAATCACAAGTAATTTAGAATTCAGTGTGAAATCCAGGTTATCTCTACTTTCCACTGATTCTTGTTTTGAGATCTGAGATAATTTTGATGCTGAAATTAAAAGCAAAATACAAGCCTATATCAACCAAAAACAAAAAGAAAACCTTTGTATTCATCCTGAAAAGCAAAATCAAGATTCACACCTCTGAATTCAGTAAGAAATATAATCTGTCCCTAAGAGCAAGTGAAGTTGGTAGAAAAGCACCATCTCGGTTTCTGAGCTATGAATAAACACAAAGAAGCAGAATGAGAAACTTGCTGGAGTAACAAGTGAGTAGCATCTCACTTTTCAATACCTTCAACCAGAAATTTTGAAAGTAATTGAATTCAGGCTTAACTATATGGATTCTCTACTATCTTGTTTATTGTAAGCAAGCAAAGATTTAGAGCTGCATCCGCTCACTCAGAAATGACGGACAACTTCAATTTCCCAATGCCTTTGTGCTGGCTACCTTGGGCAGCCCAAAGAAGGAGCAATTCCCAAGTGCTGCTGAGATACAATAGCAAGCTGACTTCAGACACAGCTGAACTCCAGTGCAGACCTCTTTGAAAAATGGCCTGTATGTTCCTGCCCTCCATGGCTAAAAAAACACCCACCGGAACCAGTCTCCCGATGACAAATAAAAAAGTTTTAAAGTAAAAGCTGCCAACGTAGTTTTGGGGGGAGCACCCATAAAAGAATAAACAAATGCAACCCAAAGGGTGTCGTGTGAAGGTCACAGAATACATCTTGGGCTGTTATTTACAGTATTGGTTTTTATTTGTAACTTTTTCCTGTGCAATAGTAACCCACTGTATAGAAGGGTGGTGCAAGCAAACCCACACTGCAATCTAATCTTGATATCTATTTAAGGATAGAAATCAGCTGAACAAATCTGGCAAAACTGACAGGGAGTTTTACTTTGAAAAGGTAGGGTTAGCATGAGCCCTAAGTCCCACCTGACTTGATTTCAGCACCAGCTGGGCTGATGGATCTTATTCTAAAGTTTTACAGGTAGGAGGTAAGGACTGTTCTGATCAAAGCTTAAGCCACCCTCTTTTCTGTGATGAAACCCAGACTGTGCCTATGCAATCCACAGGACACTCTGGAGAGTGGTGGGAAATTAGAGCTGCCTTCAGAAGGCATGTAGAAATGTGACCTGTTCCCAGAAACCCACACAACACCCTGTTCTTTGAGTCCACGGACACATCGTGCAGAGCTTTCCTTTCCAAAACAAAAATCGAACCAAACAACTCTCTGACTTTGGCACAACTGCTTTCCTTATTTTGGTAAATGTTCCTCTTGTCCCCTGGGGAGACCGCAGTTGTGCCAGGGAAACAAAACTGGAATACAGCTCCTTTTCCACATGGAGAGGCACTGATGAAGGCTCTTTCTGCTCTTTATGGGCTTGAAAGAGTCACTGCTCCAGGCGCATCCTGCTGTACCCTTCTCACAGATGCACTCCTGCTTTGTCCGTGCTGGTACAAGAACGGAGTGAAGGCGGGTTTCAGGATTCATTCACACACTCTCAGTTCTAAGAGCCATCATGTCAAACATTTGCAGAAGTAGTAGAAATAAACAAAAGTGAGCCGTGGCTGGGATTTTCCCATTTGTGGTTTGATAAGGAAAGAAGAAAACAGGTGCTGTTCAGCCAAAGCAGATTTTTTTCTTTTATTCTTTTGTTTACTATCAGCTCCTGATTCCTTTCTCCTCCCAACTGGTGCTGCTTCTTTATTACTATGGTCTGTCTGGAGTCCTTCACTGAGCCCCAGTGTAAGAGGAGAAAGGAGAAAAGAGGAGAAAACACCTATAATGTAGCTCTCAGAAAGGGGAAAACCACCATTTGTTCTGTGATGAAGGCAAGTGCTACATAAGCTCTCTCTCCCAAAATTGTCTAGGCAAAGTGCTTGGGAATGGACCACAAAAGCAGCCAAGGCTTCGGGGGGGGTGGGGGGAGGGGGAAAGCCTGGGTGGGGGGGAAGCAGAGGCATCAATCTGATTTCCTGTCTTCTATAAGGAAAATGCTTCACAGCTCGAGGAGCAAACCCAGTATCAAGAGGCCTGTATCTACCCAGGCCAGATGATCTGTGACACCTCCCCACTCCTGCTTTCCCTTCAGTGAATGCAAAGCACTTCACTGAACTGAGGGAAGCAATCTGATATAAAGGAGGGGAAGAGCTGTACACAGGCTAGTCCTGCAAAACACTTTTAAGTCCATCCCCTCTCCCTCACCCTGATCTTTGTGTAAACATCCCTGTGCCTTTGAAGGAGAGGGCATTCACTTACTCAGGAATGTCTTGGGATAAACATATCACCTGCAAACAGCTCCAGGTCTTCCCATCCCCTGTCTGCTGCTCTGTGTTGCTCGACAGGAGCCAGCACATGCTGGCTTACTGCTTTTCACAAATACAGCCAAGCTTTGTTCTGTGTGGCCACACAGTTACTCCACTGAGCCATAGCTTTTTAGGATGCCTGCTATTCAGATGGGACACATTTATTCATAATGAAATAAGATGCTTTAAAGTAATTTTGGCACAAATGAAGTGTTTCTGATACACACCATAAAAGAGCTGTATAAAAAATAATTTTTGTTTTCCGTATGGGCAGGCAGGCCTATACACATACCTTGCATGTACAATGGCCATTATCTCTCCACAACTGTTAATAGACAGGAACTAATTAGATAGAGATAGATACGGTAGCATGTGCCAGTGGACAGTCTGGTGATGTGCTATCAATACATTACACATTACTGTATCTTTTCCTCCTGGGAAATTCAAAGCTTTATGCCCTGTATACAGCTGTGCCCTATTTGTAACCTAAGCTCCTGGCCTTGCTAATCACTACCTATTAAACTCCCATTTTCTTCATGAGTCGCACATTTTCCAGATCAAACCCCGTGTCTTTATCATGGAACAGACTGAGTTCAGAAATATATCTGCATACAGTGCTGAAAGTGAGGGCAAGGCAGAACCCTAATTGCATATGTCCCCTAAGCCTCCAAGATACTTAACAGGCAGATATGTTTAGATACACACATGAAAAATAGATGCCCCTTGTCCAAGGAGTCATGCTGGGACTATCAGCAGGGTTGCTGCAGCTGCCAGGGAGCCTTGGGAGAAATTCTCAGGAGAACACGATTCAGGATGACAGTATTTCTGCAACAATGTGCATCAGCCCATGGAATTTAGTAGGGAAATGACAGATGTCATGGGACTGCTAATTAGCAAAAAATTAGTTACAACAGCGAGTAAAAGAGTGGTAAATGCACATGGCTGAAGAGTAATTGAGAGTCCTGTAAGTTTCAGACCTAAGCAAGTGTACAGACATGTCTCTACAGGAGCATGGAAATGTTGGGCCTCAGCAGGACTTGAAAGGTCATCTACATCATCTCCCTCCACAAAAAAAGGGCAGCTCTCCTTTTGCCCTTCTGGACACATCTCTGTCTAACCAAAAGTGAATTTTGCACACTGGATTTCTGCCAGAGCCAAGCTGCGATCACCTCTCTGTTTCATATGACAACCTGCTGTTGTCAATTCTACACATGCCAGGTCCGATATGGTTAAGCAAAGAAAGGCTTTTGGGATGAATTCAGCAGCAGATAGATGTACCTGTACCATGCACCTGCAAAGAGCTGTGCTGTGACACAGGCCCATCCCCTGCACATGTGGAATGGAGCATCCACTAGGGACAGCAGGAGAGAGATCACCGTTTCACAAGTGTTTTTCCCACTTAAATCCACCACTGAAATATTCCCAACCCTTTGACTCTCAGCTTTAGCTCCTCTTTTTCACTAGATCAAAGGACTTGTACCCAAAGTATTGGGTTGTAATTTGTCTCTGCTAATGAATCAGTAGAACTAATATCATGCATTTAACATTAAACGTTGATGAATTTTCATAATGGCCTTGTAGAGTGAGTACTTTCATCCTTATGTTCCTGATATGCCCAGGCTGGGGGGAGTCAGCAACAGACCCTGAAGAGGTACAGGGAGAGCAGAGGTAGATGATTCCCTGGATTTATTTTTGTCTCTTCAGTTGAATTAAATTTTATTGTTTGGACACCTAGTTGTTACTAATACATATCTTGAGCAAGAGTTTTAATTACATATTGTCATACAGTACTAAATTATTACATAATGCCACTTCTTCAATAAAAGTCCAATGCTTAGATTCTCAAGAACTAATTGGCACTGGCAAAGTGTGTGTCTGTGTCTGCTTGCAGACAGTAAACTGTTGCTATTAGCTTTAAAAAAAATATACAAAAACATTTGTCTGACTCTTGGCTATTCCACTCCCCCATCTTTTTAACTATTCTCAGTCTAAATTCATCTGACGGTGTGTCTTTAAACTGCAAAATCTAAGGTCTCTGAGCAGTCAAAGGACAGACTGTACCCACACCCCTTTAACGGCAAGGAGAAGCTGCCCACACTGTAGCTCTCTGCACATCCCACCTCATGCTGGTGATGCTAGATGGAACCTTTACCTGGCAAGCATCTCATCTTTTCCATCCATAACAGCTACAAGGGCTGTTTGTTTGGTTTTTTTTAATTATCATTTTTTCTTTAAGGAAAAAAAAAAAAAAAAAAAAAGTAGCTGCTCTAAAAGGAAAGAGGAAGCCAGAAATTTCGTAGCATCTCAGTCCTGCCCCATGATGCTTCTTCCTGTCTGTGAATTTCCACCTGCCCCTTCTGCGTATATAAGGCAGCACACGTGGGGTAGAACTGTTTAGTTGCCTGCCTCTGTCCAAAGGATTAGTAGCAGTGAGGAGTGATGCTGTTTCTCTTTCCCTCTGCAGTTCCCGGGAGGTGAAGGAGCTCTGGCTGGACTCAATCCTTGGGTAAGTACTTCCTGGGATAAAATCTGTGGCATTGCAGTTGAAGTCAGTGGAGTGCTCCAGATGTACAGAGAAGTACAAAAAGATAGACTGAGAAGAGCTGTGCCCACTGCTAAGTGTAGCTCATGGGCAGAGCTGACTGACTCACTTAACCTTGTGTCTGCAGATTAACAACCATATGTAGCTGTCACCACTTGCTCATTTTTTTCATGGAATAAAATGGGAATGCTTTCTTTTCTTCTGTTTTAATCAGGAGGCAGATAGGAGAGCAGGGCTGAATGCTTTCCAGAGAAGGGCTTTATGATTGATTCACGTGGGATATCTTGCTGGTTCAGGATCATACATAAACACTAGACTGGCTTATAGGGGAGAAAGACATGAAGGGTGCAGTTCTACAAAGGTCTTTTTTTTGTCCATTCCCTGTTCAATAAACAGACAAACAAAAGGACTGAAGGAATCCAGAGTGTCCAGAGCTCCCCCAATCAAACTCCTAATGAAAGTGTTAAGCAGCTGTAATACTGTAAGTGTCTTTATTATTTCAGCTCTGTCAACAGAGTGATTTTGAAAAGCCCTGATTTTAAACCATAGCATTCAACTACTCACATAGTGTCTCTTTTTTATTTTGCCTAGTCAAAGACACTAAATGCTGGGAACATGGAGAGTTTGATTGAGTGCCAGTCGGAGGTAAGAAGCCATTTCCACTGATCCTTGTTGGGTACTGATGTGAGATATCTTAGCATAGTGGGGTGGCCCCTCTATGAGCTGCCAGCTGCCTACCATTACCCACGAGCAGGCAGAGACCTTTGAAGGCAACTCTATTGAAGCACCATACAGAAGGAGTTGGGCATCGCCATGAGCAGCCACCACATTCTGTGGGGTCCCAGGGAGCTTTGATCAGGAATCTGGCAAGCTCTGAAGCCACCAAGGCACCCTGGAGGAGTTTGGGATGAAATCTCCAGTGACAGGGGAGGACACAGGAGACCAGGCTGTGTCCAGCTGTGGCTTCTCTGGAGCAAAAAAACAGCCTGAAAGAGCATGGAGTTGTGACCTGCTGGGCAGGTCTGGGGTGTCTGGCTTCAGGGCTTTCCACAAACCCCTGTTTTGGGCAGTGAGGTGGTGTCCCTCCTGGACTAAGGCACTTCTTTAGCAGGTGTTGGGCTTGCTCTGATTATTCCCTCAAGCTTCCCACAAATTTCCAAGGTGCTCACTGGTGGTCCTCACTGCTGGCGGCAGCTCTGTAACCATAACACGCTTCTTGCAGGCTGATGCCAAGAAATGTCCCCTGCTGGTCCCAGCAGATACTGAAGATGGACTTTGCCATTCAGCTGGTGAGTTTTAAAAACAAATTGAGGAACTGCCTTCTTATATAATGCTTGCAAGCTGGCACTTCTGCAAAACCACCTGAAACTGCCCACTTCTCCTCCCTGGGAGCAATCCACAGCCCTCAGTCCTGGCATGCCACTCATTTGCAAATGACCTCTTTCCTTTAAGCCCAGTGGCAGAGGTGACAGTGCTGAGTGCCAAAGGTCTTGTATCCCTGTTCCCTGGTCCTCAGAGCCACAATTCATTGTGTTCTGTGACAGTGATGGGAAGTAAATGTGCTCCTTTCTCACTCAAGCAACACCACTGAGGTGTGGCACTGCAAGTGAGTCCTGAGTACCGCTACCAGTGGTGGCACGCCACCGCAAATAAACCCTCTTGGCAGCAGCAACAGCACTTGTTTTCTCTCACCATGCAAAAACCCAGCACCCGTAAACAACCCAGAGGAGACCACTAGCAGAGCAGTGTCAGATTTGGAGCAGACCATCATATCAAATAATTTTTTGAGACTATCAAAAGCAAACATTTTATATGACACTATAATGTTAGGTGATTTTTGCATGGCTTTTAACCTCTCCCTACCAAGGACCTGTGCTAAGCCACAAATACAGGTCCTGAGAACCTTTCATCTGTGTAAGACAACTAACTTCATTTTGGTTAAGGAAATTTGTAGGAAATTTGCATAAAGCAACTCCTTTAGAAAACTTTCTAGCAGAAAGATCCTTCTCTCACTGTTTCTGAAAGGGGGGGAAAAGCCACATCTCGTCCCGATACAACCATAATCTCCAAATTCCTAGCATGCCTTCCTCTTTAGGATGCAGATGCAAAACCTATGCTAAAAGATTTCTGCCTCTGAAGCCAGTGAGGCCCTACGGTGATGCTCCTATCCTCTGGGGCAAGTATCACCTTCTGGAAGGGGGCAAGCACTAGTTCTAGCAGGACCACAATCATTAGACCTGGAGCTGTGCATTTTCTTTTCAGCCTGTGAAAGAGGCTGAAAAGCAGGAGCTCTTAGTTCCACTCTTGCCCCAAGGCTGGGGCAGGGTCAGACTGCATAGTGAAAATTGTTGTCATTGACAGCTGCCCAAGTGATATATCTGCCTTAGATAGTTATCACAGAAACCACTGCAATATCACAAAATCTCTATAAATGCTGTTATTTCTGTGCCTTGTATGTTCCCACTCTCTAAGAAGAAACAGTAACTAGAATGTAAAAAAAACAACCCCAAAACAGGAAAGGTGGTGTCCTTGGAGGGTGGTGTCCTTAGGAGGATGGTCACAGTTTTACCATTTAGGCGGTTGTTTCCTTAGCAACCACTTTGTTGTCTTTCAGTTTCTCCCCATTTAGTTTGAGTTGTTTCAACATGCACCTCTGCACACCACACAGATGAAAGTCCACATAGCATGCTCCGTTCTTTTTTAAAAAAGAAATTTTTTTGCTCTCCTTTTGCTTGCAGCAGATGGAACAAAGAAAAGAAAGAAGGTGGTATCACAGTCATTTACACTGAGACGAGGCTCTACCAATGGGAATTCCCCAGGGCAGCTAGACTTGGGTGCCAAGATCACTCTGTTTGGCCAGCCTCTAGCAATTATCTGTGGGGAAGATGACACACTGCCCCAACCGGTACAGGTAAGCGAGCCTGTTGATACAGTTAACATACCTCTGGCTTCCAGCACGAGGCAGAATCCCCAGTACTTGTGCTACAGCACCCAGGCAATGAGTGATTTTGGTGTAGCCCCTCCATAGACACTTCTGATAAGCCTGGAACCTGTCCCAGATGTAGAAAGGGTCAGGTCTGTGGGTTTTGTCCAGCCCACTCAACTTTCACTGAAAGCAACTTTGAGTGGAGACAGCCCAGGGCCAAAACAGGACATCTGCTCATTAGTATTAACAACTGTGATTCTACAGAAGTCATTTAAATTAATCTCTCAGCAGCATAAACTTCCAAGGACTGCTGTATTTCCCTTAAAAAAAGTGTTCAGCTGTGGACTGCCATCAGCAAATGCCTAAACACTATTTTATGGATAAATGGTCTTGGGACAGTTCTCCCATTGAATTGGCTTTTCCAACGAACAGGATTTTATCTCTTCTAAGCCATATTTGCCTGGTTTAGAGCAGGGATTTGAACTAAGACTTAAACCATCCCTTGTTTCCTTCTGGAAGGAAGCAGGGATGGCTCCACTGAAGTTAGTGGAATTCACCAGTCCAAAAAGAGAGAGTTGGGGAAAAATCAGGTTATTGCCCATGTAATCTACTTGGAGAAAGAACTAAATAATGACCAAATTAGAGCAGAGAGTATATCCAGACATTTTTTTCTTCTATTTCTGAAGATATATTCACCTACTAAAGGACCTCCATTCACCCAAGTAACGGTTGTCCCATTCCTCTCTGTTTTGTTGGTTTTTTCCCCCCCCCGCAGGATCTTCTAGCAATATTGTATGTGAAAGGACCTTCCACTGAAGGCATATTCAGAAAAGCTGCTAATGAGAAAGCACGAAAGGAGTTGAAGGAGGACCTAAACAAAGGCGGGAATGTTGATTTAAAAAGCAAATCTGTGCACTTGTTGGCAGTGGTCTTAAAGGTGAGCTCCTCTGATCTGCAGCAGTGGGACAACACTGCTAATCTGCACAGGTCCACTTCCATGCCCTGAGCTGACCCAGGTGGCTCTCCAAGCTAAAGCCAGAGTAAAACCAGACTAAATGTTTCAGGCGTAGGGAAGTTTGGTATCTTCCTTTTCCACCTGATTTTTAGACCCACTTGTGCTGCTGATTTCCTGCATGCACACAGGAAACTCACTTTGTCCTCCTCAGGACCTCCCCATGGAGGGATACTAAGATTTATGGGTGAACAAGTGCAGCTAGGAGATGGGTTCCATTACCGTATCAATGCAACTGTACTTGGCATGTACTTGTGCATTGCACTGCTCCACCAGTGCTGCTAGACAGCTCAAGCCAACCTGCCACCCAGTGAGCTCATGGCACAGTGAAGCACAATCTGTACTCAGGGGTAGTGTCCAAAGCCTCATCTAAATCTCTTGGCCTTGCAGGACTTCCTCCGAAATATTCCCTCCAAACTCCTGTCAGTTGACCTCTATGAGAAGTGGATGCAAGCTCTGGAGAAGCCAAGCAAGCAGGAAAAAATTGAGGAATTGAAAGAGTAAGTTTTGCAGCCAGGAAGTTTTGCAACCAGCCCCAGTGTGATGGAGCAGTTGGTAGAGGCCAAGAACACTTCTTGAAATTGAGAGTCTCATTTAAAAGCCTGTCATTTACATCAGCTTGCTGTTGCTCCATGGGGTTGGCTGAGTTCAGAGGGCTTTAGCAGCAGCCCTCCCTAAAGTTGAGATTGCTCTATGAAATAACTAGTGTGAGAATAGGAGGTTGCTAATGTAGTCATGGTGCTATGGGATGGGGACTGACAAGGAACCTTCACGTCTGCAAGTGGTAAAGTAAGGCATGT
>JANIJG010026216.1:0-22907 GCA_024611175.1 Megaceryle torquata | reverse complement strand
GGGGGGGGGGGGGTTGGCGGGGGGAGAGAAGAAAAAAAGATGAGCTTAAAATAATGTTTAATCATCCGCTGTAGCTTATTGTTCCTGGGTTGTTTTGTTTTTTTGGGTTTTTTTAAAGAATTCACTCACTATGACTGCAGTACAAAAGCTGTGATGGAAACACTGAAAGAAACTAAAGGGCAGTATTATTTTAAAAGCCCATTTGTCATATATATGCACCATTAATTGCATATTGACAGCTGAAAAAGGGGCTTACTCAGTTTTATTATTATCACTACTGGAGCAGGTTTTACTTTCAAAACAGAACTTCATTCTGAAAGACAAAAAAAAAAAAAAGCACGCACAAGTTTCCTGCTTTTAGGGAAAACAAAACAAAAACACACCACAAAAACCAAAACCAAAAAGTACCTTTAAATGTGAGCAGTCGTACAGAGATATGTGAAAATATTCTGTCATAAGAATAAAGAACTAACGTTCCAAACTGCGGCCACAACTTTCCCCCCCCCCCCAATGAAGTGATTTATGGAAATATATACAAATGGGAGACAGTCGTGCAGAACAGAAAGACTACCTAGCGCACACGATTCACCCTCCCTCCTCATGCCTTGCTATACCTTTCTATTTTAAATGTACCAAGCCGAGTACCCAATACAGACTGAAGTACAGTCCGCCATAAGAAGTACTAGGAGTGCCCTTGAAAAATGTCCAGATCGCAGCTAGTGCACAAAGGACCTTGCTATGTAAATAAATGCATGAGAATTTCTCTCTCACTCTTGACCCGGCAGCAAGTGAAGAGATTAATTTCCCATCAACATCGGAAGACAAAGCGTCGGTAAGAAACAAGCGAAGTTTCAAAGAAAAGGAAAAAAGGCTGTGACCAAATTTCAACTTGTTTAGAAAAAAATAAATAAATTTAAGAGTAGATAGAAAACCGGCTCTTTTAAATCGTTCTGCATGTTCCACTTCGTTTTTCTCTTCCTCAAAAAAATGCTCAGCAGAGCTGAACAGCAGCGCTACACGAAAGAAGGCAGAGCAGTCAGCTATTAAGTGCCATGGCTCAGGGAAAGCAGACAACCCCCTTGCCTTGCTACACAGAAGGCGACGCTGCAGATTTTCCACTCCGCTACCAAAAAGCAAACCAGAACCAGCATTCTGGTTCTGAGCGGGAGGGGGATTATCAACTGGGGACTTTTTGTTCTTTAAATATGCAACCGAGATTTTGGTTTTTTTCCTTTTCCTTCCCACACCCCTCTTCTGTCCATCTTCTCTGCCTAAACAGGCCGAAATAAACGTTATTCCATAATCATACTTTTAAATAAGCAGTATGAGACTTACCATATCGGCTGGAACGCTGCTGGACATCTTGATGTTACCCTAAATGGCTTAAAATCAACTTAAAAAAAAAATTAAAAAAAAAAGCACCAAGAACAGCCGGCAGGAGATCCTGAAGAAGCAAGATTGGTGTCAGTGTCGGAGGCAGCAACTTCCACGTCCCCTACGAAGAAGAGGTGCCAGATGTGAAGCGGGGAAGGCGGCCGGCTGAGGAGGAGAAGAAATATCCAGGAGCAAGAGGTGCCGGGGCTGTACCGGAGGAGCCAGCGGGAGACCAGAGATGGCAGCAGATCCCTGTCAGCAGCGGCGGCAGCAGCAGCACCAGCGGTGCCAGGTAGACCAGGCAGGACTACACCGCCACATGAGCTGCGTGCGGGCTTTTTCCCCCCTCTCTCCCTCTTCCTTCTCTCCCAGTCTTGACAAATGACGACGGGATGATTCACGGGATAATGGTGCGTCCAAGTCACCTCCTCAGTCAGCGCAGGCGACCCGGGCGCGCAGGCAGGACCGACCTCGCTCCTGCCCTCGGCGGCGGGGCAAGGAAGCGGGAGAGCCGGGGTGGGCCCGGGACCGCGGGGGAGGACTAGAGGCTTCGGCCCCCCTAGGCTGTGTGCGACATTCAACAGGGTCTGGCGGGGAGGCAGGCCGGGGAGGGCTGCCTGAGGGGCGACCGGAGGGGAAAGCCCTCCCCCGCGGCGCTCCGGCGGCGACGGCACTCTGCGGGGGCCGGGGCACGTTCAACGGCGGCCGCTTCCCGCAGCCTCAGGTCTCTGCTCCCGCCGCCGCCGCCGCCTCCTGCTCAGCCCGCCCTCCCTCCCCCGCGTTGTCCTCCGGCGGCTCCGGGCGCCCCCCCTCCCCCGCCAGCCGCGCTGCTTCGCCCCGCTGCCCGCCGGAGGTGACGGTCCTCAGCGCGATCCTCGCCCGCAGCCGCCCCCTGTCATCTTCGGCTCAAACCAACATGGCGTCTGCCGAGCCGAGAAAGGGGACACGGCAGGGGAGAGACGGATCGACCCCCCCCCCCGCCGCCTCCGCCTCCCCCGCTCCCGCCGCGTCACGCGCCGACCCCCCGCGCGGCACCATGGGGCTTGTAGTCTGCGAGAGGAAGCGCGGCTGGCCCCGCCCCTCAAGCTCCGCCCTCCCGCTCCTCAGCAACCGTTGCTAGGGCGGGGAAGAGGCGCGCGGCGGTGCGGGGCCCCCTCGTCCCGCTCTACTGGGGGGGGCCTCTCGTCCCTTCTCCGCCCTCATCTTGCGGTGGTGGTGGGCAGAGGGCGAGGGGCCCGCACCATGGTGACCGCCACAGAAATCGTTTTGTACCTCACAGGTCGGCTGCACATTCTGTAGGGCGTTTGGGGGTCCCCCTACAGCCTCTTCTCCACGGATCCCGTTCCCCACGTGTGGGTCTCTGCTGGACCCTCAGACGGCTTCCAAAAAGAGAAGGAAATTTTGGAAGAGAAAGAAATATTGTTGGAGTGTTTTTTGCACCCTAGATCCACAAGTCTGGGCCTGTACATAATTTCTTTGTATTTCTCATTTCTTACATTATTTCTTAGAGTTTGAAATGTCAGTGTTCTTCTTGTTTGGTTGGTTTGGTTTGGTTTTTTAAACTATGTAATTTTATTAATGAAAAAAGCTCCTGTGAGATTCACAGTGACAATGATGACTTCCAACTTGGAAGCATCTGGAAAAAGGGCATTTAGCATATAAAATGCCCCTTTCAGATGTCCTGATCCCCAGAGAGGTTCCTGTTTGTTATGGATCCATGTTCTAGGAAATGGTGTGTGTAATGGGTATTTTATTCCTTTTTCCAGGCTACTCCAGGATACCAGCAGTCAACAAAGAAAGGCTGTGCCTGATGAAAAATGCATCCCACCTCAGAGACACAAAAAAATCCTACAAAAAGATCTATTGAAGAAATATGCCAGTACTGTAAAACTGTTCCAAGAAAAAAAAAAAAAATTAAGTAGATGGAGCTTGTGACAGATGCAGCCTGGTTCCTTCATGGACAGATCTCATGTAAAACCACAGGAAATTAAGAGAGAGTTGTTCCCTTTAGTACTAAAAGCTCGAGGCTGCCTTTCCTCTTCAGGACTTCATGCAACTTGGCAAGACACCATCCTTTGCAGAGGTTATAATTCTTTTCTTTATACTCTGCTCCAAAATAGTACAAGCTACCGACTTCAGAAGACAGATTTGACAGCAAGCAGCCTTGCCTGATGCCTGAGAGAAGGACTGGGCACCAGCAGAAGTGGCCCCACACGCATGGCCTCTGTGAGAATCCCGTGCTGTCACACACGTGTGACTTGAGGCACGTCACTCCCTCCCATGTTAGCCTAGTTTGTTTAGAGGGTACATTTCTGGGAGGCGGTGACCAGTGTATCTCTCACAGGAGCACTGCTTGTCCCAGTAAGAGAGGTCTCAGAGGGATCTCATCAGTGTAAGTGCCCAGTGGGAGGGAATGAAGGAGCCAGGCTCTTTTCAGTGGTGGCCACTGACAGAACAAGGCAATAGGGAAGAGATACAAAAACAGTAAATTCAACTGGAACATGGGAAAAGACTTTTTTTACTGTGAGGGTGACTGAACACTGGTACAGGTTGTCCAGAGAGGATGTAGAGCCTCTGTCTATGGAGATACTCAAAAAACAACTTGACATAGTGATGAACAAACTGCACTGGTTTACCCTGCTTGAGCAAGGGGTTGGACTAGATGACCTCCAGAGGTCCCTTCCAATCTGAATGATGCTGTAACTGTGACTCTTCCCTGATAAATATTATTATGGTACCTTATATCATCATCCTCAAGTCAGGTATTCTAGCTACCAAGAGGGCTTGTGTTTGTGCAAGAGACAACACATTGCTGAAGCATTGCTTTTTATCCAGTTGGGTATCGTTGAAGGACAGAGAAGGTGCAAAGGTTCCTCATTCTTCTTTGGTTTGTTGTTTTTGGGTTGGTTTTTTTGTTTGGTTGGTTGGTTTGTTTGTTTGTGGGTTTTTTTGGTTGGTTGGTTGGGGGTTTTTTTAATTTTTTTTTTTTTCCACCTTCATAAAACATCTAAATAGACTCATAGATGAGGGTCCCAGGAATGAGCCCTGAAGGATGTCTCTCCATTCCAAATAATACACATTCCTGGGTACATAACTTTCTGGTTAAATCAGTGACAGACGGAAGAATTATAAAAAGATCTTGCTGAATAGAGCTTATACTTAGAATGGGATTAACGTGGGCTTTTCCCCGAAACAAAAAAACCCAAACCCTTACATACAACAGCTTAAGTTTAAACAAACTCTTCAGATCTGCTCCAGGGCCATCCTGCAGACCAGCCCTTCACTCCGCACGGATGGTAGCCCTGTGTGGGTGCCTATCAGAGTAATTTAGGTGTCCTGCCCGTGCCCTCCCTGCTAGCACTCTCATAGTAGGAGCAAGAGAAGAGGCACCATGACTGCTTTTCAGGCCCTGTAGTTCACAGCCATTTCCTCGTGTAAACTGAAATTGGTGTCAACTCAAAATTGTGTCCTTAGCCACGCTGTGACACGGCCCTTCCCAGCTGCTCTGGTACAAGGAGGTAGGGCAGACAGCAGGGTTTTGAAATTATTTACAGCGCACGGGGGAAATTGCCAAAGGCTGCGTGCAAATGCCCTTCGATTGAGCATCAAGGAGTCCATGTGCCTGAGTGAGTCAGGCAAGTAAGGGTACCAACAAGCAGAGGCAAACTGGATGAGGGGTCAGCGAGGCAAGCAGACAGCAGCAGGGCACATTGGAGGTGTGCCCTTTTATTTAGGTGGATGAGCTCATCTGTGGCACATCAAGATAAACACATCCATAGGACAGATCTGTAGGAAAAAATACAGAAGACATAGAGCCTAAAGCAGCATGATTCTATGGCTTTTGCTTTTTTGCCTCTAGTTTAACAGTCCATTAAAAGGAAGGATGATGCATGGCATGGGGATGAAGCAGTGGGGGATGTGAGGAGTCAGGCGACTGTCCTTGCTACTTTGTGCATGCGCTCCAGTTGGTCAACTTTTCTGCTGAGTGTTGTATAATGAGGATCAGCTCCTCTCTTTGACACACAGCTGTCCTGTCCAAGAGATGGCATGAAGAATTATCTTTCTTTATCATTATTATTACTACGTATTTGAAGCTACAGTTATGACTGCAGGCCAGAATGCCTCTGTATTTGGCACAGCACAGTACAAGCTCATACCAGTTTCTGTTCTGGGAGGTTCATAGCGTTGGGTTTAATCAACAGTTGACATTTATATCACATTTGCGTGACTTTTTTCCCCTTGGCTTTCAGCAGTGATGACCCAACACAAACAAATGGAGCATCTAGCACAGCTGGTACATGCTGAAGATTATTTTAGGTTGATTGTGTGCTGGGCAAATAAAAAGAGATGCTGCATAATGATCCTGGTAGAAATTTTACTACAGATGACGCCAGGCATAAATCCCACCAGTTTTGTAGAGATGAGGTCATGTATTTGAAATGCAGTGTGGCCAAATATAAAACAGAAAAAGATCTTTTCTCTTTGGCATGTATTAAGAAAGGCTGTTTATAATAGTATTCATTTCACATTTGCACAGAGAGGAAATGAGAGTTGTGGTCAGCAGTAGTCGGCTGGGACAAGGGACCCTGCAAAAGTGTAACTGCTTGCTGTGTCTGGGATCAGCTTGCAGACAAACCATGAGCAAGTACTACAGGCATACATATCTGAAAACAAATCTTTCCCACATCCAAGGATCAAGCAAAAAAAGGAAGTGCTGTTTGAAAGGAGTACTAGAAACAGAGAGAGATAAAAATGCTATTCTACTTTTGGGACCTAATCCTGTACTCAGATGCACAAATCTTATTTCCACTAAGTCTCCCTTGCAGAACTGTCATGTGAATTTAGCCATCCAGGTACAAAATCATTCATCATCATTACTTGGTCAATTCATGGGGGGAAATGATGAAGTATTCCATTGATACTTTGCTCCTCATTTGAAAAATATGACATGGTATGAGTAAATAAGTAGAATTTTGCGACACTGTATTCTCTTTAAGAGGAATTGTGCCGGATATCTATGAGCAGATTGGGGCTGCAGTTTTACTGTTTCATGGCCATCAGAACTAGTTGAAACCTAACTCTGTACTGAGACATGCTTAATAGGAATAAAAGGTCTGTTATTCTAAATCAGATTAGTAGTCCAGCCAATGTGATATCCTGTCTCCAGCAGTGGCCAGCATCAAATGCTTCAGAGAAAGACACACAAACCCCCACAATGGACAATCACATTATAATCTTCTTATTTGCTAAGTTTCCACGGCTGCCAAGGCTACCGGAGAGGCTGGTTTATACCCTGAAGCACAAAACTTCATGTCCTTTATAGTCTTAATGGCAGAATAACCCATCAATAACATGTGAAACCGATTGCCACTTTTCAAAAGAGCAGCACTGTCTCCTGACAGTTGTTATTGCTGGGGTCGGAGACCACATCAAACCTACACTCCAAGACTGACATTAAAGGTTTTCAGCCCTGTACTTTGAGAAGCTGTGAACAGGACTATCTTCAGGAGAAGGAACACACTACCCTGAAATGTCTTTTAAGGCAAGAACATCCATCGTTTCTGATTTCTTTCCAGATTTTCAGAGCAGCCCGAGAAGGTGAAATGCTCCTGAGACAAAGGGTTTAATTCTACATGGTTTGGCCATGGGACAGATCAGGATTCTTTTTCTCTCTGGCAGCCACAGAGGCAAGATAGCCAGGGCAGCAAGGAACACACCAGGTTAGTCAACAGGATACTTTTAATGCCCTTGTAGAAACTCATGGCCAGGTTTTTTTTAACTCTTACAGAGGCAAGTTTGCATTTAACTCAGTGTGAGACAGTCTTACTGAATTCAGGCCCCTTACAAGGGAGCTTTCAGGTGAAAAGCTGCACTGGAAATGGGGGCTGGATCGTGCAGCATGCTTGCTGCCTGCTGTCTTCTCCTGTGCACTGTTGATTTCTTATGCTGGCCTCTGGATAAAGCTCAGATTTTGTGCTTTCAGATATTATTTTTGTACTAAACTGATTCCTTTCCCTTTGGAAGGACATTGATTTTTGCCTGTTTGCTGCTTCTGTGTCAAGCTGAACCAGCATGTGGGTCCTACCAGCCTCTCCATTGATGCCAGAAGGCTTCTGGGAATAGCATTTAGCAGTCCTCACCTGCCTCAGAGCCAGCAGAAAGGCAACAAACGGACCTCTGAGGTTTGGTAGACTTTATAATACACAGCACTGGCCAGAATCATGGTTTATTTATTTGCTTTTTAAGTTACTCGTCAAACCAATCCTGCTGGAAAATACAAATGCGCAGCTATTTAATACAACTTGCATTGTGCCCCTGAGTGCCTCAATGTGCCTTAAGGATTTATTTTTGCTCCTCACATTTGCAGTACCTGTGTACAATTAGAAGATGATAGGAAACAGCATAGTGATACCGAGTGCCAGAACTTATTTCTGACCTTCCTGATGCAGCTGAAGCAGACAGGGACTGTGTTCTGCCAATCTAATCAGTGTAGCTGAGATAGACATAGTGGTGTTACAGTTAGTGATGTCATAAAGTATGTCAGGGAACTCCTTACGAGCAGGGGTGAAGACTGATATAGGAAGGTACAAAGGTGGAGTAAGGAGAAGAAAAGAATAACGCAAATAAGAACAAGAAGTACCCAGGTGTGTTTTACAGAGTGCTCAATTCTTGAGGTGGTTTTAACTATCTGTACATCTAGGAATTAACAGATACATCTGTCCAGTCTGTACAGAAAAATAACCCTGAAAACAACCGGCAGAAGTTCCTTATTTTATAATAGATGAGAAATAGGAAGGAGAAGTTTCAGCAGAGAAATCCATCCTGAATCAGCTTCCTGACAACAAGGAGGAACAAAGGAGAACATTTAAAGTTCTGAACTTGAAATTAATTTAGCAAAAGATTTACAAAACATAGCAGTGAAATACTCATTAATATCAGGAAATCAAATATGTGGAAATTGGAAAGTCCTATACAACTGTTCATAGGGGTTGTGGTGGCAAAAATTATTAAAATTTGTCAGAGAAGATGGAGGTCAAAGACCCCCAAAAGTGCCATATCAAATTAAATGTCAGCTCTGCAGAAAAAGGAACAAGAATCTATGACTTTGGGGAATGACTGTTGCAAACCTTCACATTGCTGAAGAAATCGCCTAGACAATAATTAAAGAAAAATACATAGTAAATGTTCAAGAGAGGACAGTAATAGAGCACCAGAAATCACTCCTAGTCTGACCAAGGCTGTAGAAGGAAAATAGCTTTGCAAAACTGCTGAAGCTCAGCTTGCTTGTTGGTACTACCAGGATCCCAGCCTTCATTTCTGCCTCGCAGGAGCTGCTGCAGCCCAAGGCTGAGTGTAGCCTGTTAGCTGCAGAGTCAAACTCAGCGGGGACCCTGGAGTACTGACTGCATTTTATCATCCCTCTGTCCTGCTGACTACAGCAGGTTATTTTTTACATTAGCAAGCAGCTAGGTTCATTTATAGATAGGGTTTTTTTACTGTAAGGGTCTCCAGTGGCCAGCTAGACATTTGGGAGCTCCCATTATAGCTCGTGTTTACTATTTATAAAATTAGTACTAAAAATACTAAATTGAAGTAGGAAATCATTCTTGCTCATTTGATAACTATGTCTGTTCTTTACATTGGAACTCTTCAGGATTTTTAATTTAAGGATCTTCATATGTCTGTAATTTAAGGCTGTTTGTTACTTGTATGCATATGCATGTGTATATATATAAGCATATGGTTATATAGGCTCTAAATCTATATGCACGCATGTGTATTAGTTCTCTGGACGTTTTTTAAATTAACTATAGCACTCAGATAGATTACACTCAAATCTGATTGCATGCTACTTGAACTGAATCAAAAACTCATCTCTGAATTTGTGCTGAGGAGATAGTTGTTGCTTACATACGTTATGTCCATGTAATATAACATTTCATGTGCCTTATTTTCTCTCAATCATTAGTCTCCAAACAAGAAGCAGTGTCTAAAAATGCTATTTTTAATTGGCTGAAGGGATTGTTTGACCTCTGGTAACTGGTCACTGTTGTTGGGGAGACTCTCCATGAGTGGTGGTGCATTGTTTAAACATAAGGGGACAATAGTCTCATGTCATCTATAGGATATGGAAACACCACAGTTCTGTGTTTCTTTTACTTTATTACTATACATGCGAGGCACAATCGACAAAGACTTCCTGAGGATGAATGTTGTCAGTATATGAAACACTGAATAACTGCTTTTTGTTTTGCTGAATGGTCCCCTTTCTTTCAGATTTAAAGGGGAAAACACAGAAAAAAAAAAAAATAGCTCTGGGGAATGGAGTCTTGCGTATAGGATTTTTTTTTTTTTAACAGAGAGACTTTGGGCTTCATTGAGATACATTAATTTTATATGAGTTTGATTCCATTGACGTAATCTGAATGATTCAAGGTTTACAATAAGGTGAGGGGGGACTGCACAAATTAATAGGAGACTGAATTCCATGTTACTTCCAAGCTCACAGTTCCCTGGGTCCTGAATGCTGCCAGTGTTGGGATTCATTTTTTTCTCTATTTTCACTTTCGCTCATCATGACCATAAAAACCAAGAGGGCCTGATTTAATTCTAGCCTCCATTTCTCATTCCAGTCCCAAGGCCTGGACGTGGACAGTAATAGGTGTTTGTGTAGTGTAGGCGACTGCTCCCAAAATAGCCAGCACTAAAAATCATCTAATTGGTTTACTGTCAGCAAGAGACCAACAGAGTCTGAAAGACTGGGTGGATACATTTTACCGTGTATGAGTTTATTCTGTGCATGTGTAGTTGCCACTAAAAAGCTTTATTAGTTTTGATTAATTTTACTTTTATTAATTTGTTAATTTGTCAGACATCAGTCTTACTCCTCATGTTGCATCTGTCACGGGCAGTGGGCTGATGTCTCGGGTGCCAGCTGCAGGCACAACAAAAGAATGAGAACCAATAGTGTCACTGTTTGTCCATGTGCAAAAACTTCTACCATGTTTTTAGATTGCCTTTATCAGACATTAAGCATGGGATTCAACTAATCTAAATTTAGTCCTCTAAAAATATTGGATGTCTTATCTAAGCTACTTGTCTAGCCTCCATCTGTCATCTGTGGAGTGAGGTACATCTACCACCTTGACCTCTTGGATGAGACACTTAATATCACTCTATTGACTGTTAAAAAAGCCTGCACAATTAGTTTGGACTAGATGCTTAATTTTTGTACAGCTGAAGATAACCATGGTGAACCTCTCTCTGATCTCTTCCACTTCTCCCCACCAACATGGTATTTACAGCTCCACACACTGCTTATCTGGGAAGTTAACCATGACTTGTTGCTCAGGGGATGTTCTGCACCAAGCCACTCAGACCTTGGCACTGTTCATGCTCCAGAGTGCTGAGATCCGATGCCAGGGATGCTGAAAACATTTATGCAGGACTTCCAGTGTGAAAGCGGCACCTCCATGGCTGGAGTCAGCTGGGCACAAGCTGAACGAGTTACTTAGCAGCAAGCAGAACTAGTTACAATGTATTTAAACAGGTGCATAGACTTTGGCAGTATCAAGTCTTAAATAATAAGCACCTTGAGGCAAGAAAATGTTTTCCTTTTGTTTCCTTTGCAGCACAAAACTTGCTATTGTCACTTAATTAACTCGGTTTTCAAACTGATGAATGATGAAGTAACTTTGGAAGTGTTACAATCATGGCACCACTTCAGCGCTCTCCTGAGCGAAGTGAGAAGGTTATGGGCTGGGTGTTCTGCTAAATGAGGCTACTCAGTGATCACAGTGTATGCAGTGGAGTCTGTGATGTCAGGTCCTCAGGGCACAAGCCTGGCTGCTATTAAACTATATGGGCAAAGTCCCACTACCCAGGTGAGAGATGCATCAGGTCTGAAAACCTTTCATTTCTTCAGAAGAATCCCTATCTAGGACACCAAGGACACAGCGAGGGAGATGATCATTAAAGGCTTGTTGAAAGAGAACAAGAAGAGGACATGAAAGCTTGGAGAAAACATGTCTAGATCTTTTTCTTCATGCTTTAATATGGCATGTAACATATGTCCTTTCTAGTTCACCATTGCAGATTTCTTTGTAGATGCAGCAAGAGGTAGTTCTTAAACAGAGACTGGTTACACAGAATATTACAGAGTATTTTCAAGAGTATTAAAAACTCTACCAAACAAAGATCTTGTTCACTTTCCCTGCCCTTTCTGTGACAAATTACTGTAGTAAAAATGAACTCCTGCTTTTCCTTATTTATGAAACACCTCTTCCCTTTTGTATGAAAACCTAATTTTCCTGTGCTTTAGAAAGTGTTTAAGTGGCAGTTGAAAAAGCGGGTGAAAGCTGTACATTAGAGTAGGGGAACAAGGCAAGTGCTGAAAAACAAAAAGCTATTCAGTATTTTTTTTTCCCCTAAAAGAAAAGGGATGAAAACTGTTATCAGACTGAATTGTTCTAATCCCGATTACTGTGTGTAGCATGATTTAACAAAAAGTGCTTTTGCATTTTAACTCTTGCAGGCAATATATGCCTGCAAACCTTTTGATAAAGAACTGATTTTCAAAGTAGCACATATCTGTAGGCTGTCAGTGATCCAGCAGAGCTCTCTTGCTGCTTTGGCTTTTTCAGCTCCCGGGTGACAGACCTTTACAATTCTTTCTAGGATCCCAGCACATGTAATAATATAGGCAAAATTCTCCACAGACTGATTTTGGATTTACAAGCTGCTTGCTTGCATAGATATAACCAAGAGGTAGAATCCTCACAGCAGTCTTGAAAAGTCCTCATTTAGACAAAATAGATTTCACACAACTGGGACTGGCAACGTATCATCCTTGGCCGTAAACATTTCTTCAGGAAGGAAATGGTCTCAAGTAAGTCAGTTTAAGTAAGATCAGCAAAACCATCTTCAGTAATACCATCTGGTGACTCTTAATCACATCTGAGCCTAGAATGTTGCAAATATGAGTCAGGTTAAAAAAGATGTGAGAAAAACACTGTGAACATGGAAATGCAAGAGTATTAAGAGTAGCTTGCAGCCTGTAGGATGGAGAAAAGCAATATACAGGAACAGGCAGCCAAGCAATTCATAAATCCAAGGATGAAGGCAGTGCATTCTCATTAAAACACAGCCATTTACCAACACTACCCTACCCATTTTTACATCTGATTTTTGGCTTAGTCCTTATGAACTGCCTAGGTATTAATACATGTACAGAGTCAAAAGGTTGGCTCAGAGTTGAGCATCAAGAGTTTGCTGTAGTCTCACCAGCACCGAACTGTTACTTCCCTGCCTGGTGGGCCATGGCAGCAGTGTGTGCCCTCCTGCAACTACACAAGAACCCACGAGAGTGACCGTTGCATTTTCTATATTCTCTAAGCCATTGGCTTTTTTCTTTTCTACATTTGTTTTTTCTTTTCTGCAGTTGAATCCTTAAACCAACAACAAGTTGCTGTAGCAACTCATATCAAGAGTTACAAGAAGAAAAGACGGGAAACAACTGACACTGTACTGGTTTGAAGAAACAAATACTTTAAACAGTTTACTTATAAATACTTTTGCAAAGAAATGGTTTTGGGTTGGGTTTTCTTTGCTGCTGACATGCACGGATAGATTCAGTTTCATTTGACTTACTGCATTGGAGCAGAGGAATTCTTAAAATGGATTTACATGTTATCAAATATAAATAAGCACTTAAAGTGATGGTAGAGACAAGATCCCTATAGAAGAAGATCTCTATTAGTAAAAAATGAAAAAGGTGAAAGTGGTTTTCCCATTTAAAAAATATTTTCCAATTAGTTTAACAGAATTTGACATAATGTTTTACAGATTACAGAACAAGTAGCTGAATAGTTTGGGCAGCACGTGTTTAATCTTGTCCTGAATATTTTGTTTGCATTAAGCAGTTAGCAGAGTGTGCATCTGTCTCCTCATCACCAGCCTCCATTCTCACACTCTTTCTGTTTTTCTAGCCAAGTATTTTCACACATGCTTAATCCCAAGAACATCACTAATCCCAGGCTGTTTATGTGTGGAAAATAAGTACAGCCTGCAGTAATGTATTAGCCTATGCTGAGACTATGAGGGGATTGTCATCTCCTGGGAAAGCCTATACTGCATGTGCAGTGTGTGGGGATGACATCCACTGGCCAACAGTAGGGAGAAGACATCCTTTCCCTGTGAGCATGAGGCAGCCCTCTGGTCACGCACACCGTGACCTTGAAGATCAGGCTTAAGTGCCTGCTTTGGCAACTGAATTCAGGTGAATAGTGAGCTATTCAGGTTGTCTGATCTAGATGTCAAGCTCAAGTGGTTGGCTTAAGTCCATTTTCAATGTTTCAGCATGGGTTCTTCTTGTAAGGTCCATAGTGTGACAGGTCTGGGTGCAGCCCTGTTTTTTTCTCTCCCATTTCCAGACTGAGTCCTAGCTTTGCAGCTGTAGAGAACAGGGGGTCTGAATCAGTCCTTGCCCTTTTCTCACACAGTAGGTGACCAGATCTGTCAGTAGTCCCATGGGGACAGTCTCCTCCTGTTTGTGACCTTGGCTTACTCTCAGGGAATTTGTGTAAAATGGAACAATGTGTGATGGATGCTCTTGTCAGGTATTGATCTGATAATTCCTCCCAAGAGAGTCCGGGCAGCCACTTCCTCCAACTGGAGAATAGCAGCTCTTGGAGAAGTCAAAGTACTAATCGCATAGGTGAACACACACACACAAATATGTATATCAAAATATATATTTATAAAAGTATATATGTTTGTGTACATGAGTAAAGCTCTTTGTTTCTTTTTTGCCAAATCCCCTGCCTGCCAGTGCTATTACCTGGTGCTTGCCCTCTGGGCATTTTGGGTCTAGAAGTAACTGGCATTTTTGGTGGGGTCTTCTAGTAAAGGGCATTTGGTGTGTTTGAGTCCCAATTACTCTGGGGCCCCAGGGAAGTTTTATGAGTATTCTCACTCGCTGTACAGAATCAGACATACATGTGCAAATGAAGCAGGGAAGGCTACAGTTACTTTTATGATTGGTTCAGCTTGACAAGGTATGGGAATAGGGAGTTTCTGTGTCCTTATACAGGACAAGCTCGTTGTTCTTCAAGCACTTTTGTGAGCAAATGCATATGTTAAATTAGATCCTGTAGAGACTTGTCGGTAATTTTAAACACATGGTATAATGAAGCCTGTTTCCAACTCTGCAGGGATAGCCTCTTTTGTTAATCTACCAAATTAAGTATTGGGTAGGCTTGTTTCATTAGCAAATGGGAGAGAAGATGCCAAGAGCCCTATTATTTTACCCTCCTGCTCTCAGCCCTGTGACCATCCTTTCTTCCCCAAGGGGGAACCAGAATTCTCTTTTCCGAGGGGTCATTATGAACCTTTTCTGACATACGAGCCTGTCTCAGATTAAATACCTCCCATGGCAAATGCTGACACAGATTTGAAAAAACAAAGCAAGCCAGAAGCAAGCCTCACCTGTTAATTCCTTCACAGATTTCACATTTCTTGTAAGCATGCTGCTCAAAAATACCCACCCCAACAACATAATCTCAGAGAAAATATCAGTCACCCAATTCAGAGAGAAGTCTTCTACAGCAGCTTTGAAGTGGATTCCCCTCAAAACCATCTGAAAAGTCAGTGTTTAAGATTCAAACGAACTACAAAGAAAAGCAAGAGCAGAGGGCAAGTTATCCCATCTATTTTGGCAGCTGTCTTTGGAGGGATGAACCACATTTTGGCAACCTCTCTCTCGAGACAGGCAGACAACATGGCTAGGTTAGATGAGATGCCTGACTCCTGAAAAGCTCAATATAGGTGATAGGAAACCCAACCTTAATTTTTTAATCTTAAAACCCACTGAATGGCTCTGGGTCCCCCAACAAAGTCTATTGTTCCTTTTCCAAAACAATCTTAGTATTTCTTGTTGTGCCAGATAACTTTTTAAAAGTGATTGCCTTCAGCTGAGATCTATTGGAATATTCCTGCTGCCAGAGCATTCCTGTTCTGCTGATATGCAAAAAAACCCCCAAAATACCTCCTTCAGCTGCACACTGGGCAGTGAGGAGTCTTGGGCTGAGAACAACAGAGGGCTCGAGTGATTTTGGCCAATATATCAGAATAAAACAGCCTTCATAATATCAGAGCAACAAAACACTTCACTGTTCTTAAAACAACAAAACACTTTGCAAACGGAAGCAAAGCAATCCTTGCTAGTGCACAGTGTTATCTCAACAAGGGATCCATGCCTAACCTTTCCAGCATTAATCACCGGCAATGCCAGGGTGCTTTTACTTATGTATTATGGAAATAATTGCCTCCTCTCTACGCAGTTAATTCAAGGGAAAGGCAATATCACAGACCGCCAGGTAGCTTGCGCATCCCATATAGCTAAAGCTGGCAGTGTCTTCTTGTGCAGGAGCTAAAATACTCTGCTGGAAAATAAAGACAGTAAGAAACACTCAAAAGCCAATTCTGTACCAGTGTATTTACTGCTTCTCTCTTTGAAACTAGAAAGTGCTTACGCCCTTTAAAAATCTAAACACACACAAAGCAGAAAATGTAATCACTTAATTTTACAATGAGACCCAGGCACAGGAACCCATGAGGATTTTCTCTCCAGTGTTGGACTCCACATTCACATCCAGAGAAGCCACATGCTGCCTTTGGCTCCCAACACCATCCCCAAATGCCTTCCGGCTTGGAGAAGAGAAAGCCTTCTCTAATTACCTTCAGGCTTGTCCTTGGAGTGCAGGCAGAGAGGGAAAAAGGACAAATCTGTGTTTGCATCAGGAAAAAGTCCAGTGCCTGAGTCCCTCATTAGAAAGTGAGTGCACAGCACTACAGGCAACACTGGGTTTTCCATTTGCCAAAATGTAAGTGCCTGCAAAACCATTTCTCTCTCTGGAGACAGCAGCAGAAGGTCAATTGCCATTCCTTCACTCCCTCAGGGATGTTCTATAAAACAGAAGGTAGCAGTGGTCAGAGTAAATATTACCAGTCCCACTCCCTGCTGCATGCTGCTGCTTCGCTCCTGCTTTCAAAGCACAATGAAAATCATCTGTTTCTGCTTGTGGATGCAACAAAAGTCATGGATTTGATGGAGAGTGAAGAAAGAAAAAGTAGCAGTACCCAGACATAGATCCCTGCGGGCACAATGTTTGTTAGAGACATGACCACAAGTAGCTGCCCTCCTCCCTGGTTATTTCCAGAGCACATGAAGTTCTCTGGTGTAAAAACACCACCAGTTTGTTTGGTTTGTTGACAGCCAGCTCAAAACACAGTTATCTGTATCTGGATGGGCTTATTAGTGTGTCAGACTCCACACTTGCCACCAGGAGCCCAGATACCCTCATCTTCCCCCTAATTCTTCCCAATACATTGGTGACAGGGAGGGGAGAAACAACTACTTTTGGAAGAATTATTGAGCTAAACCCAAAGGTGAATAGTGGTTTAATGTGGGCAGTATTTCACACAGTCAGGATGAAAATTATCCTAAAGGCCTACAAAATTCCCAGGGCACTTATCTCAGCTGCTCAAAGCATCTATGTGTTTTGGAGTGGCTCTGAGCCTTTGTCAGAACTTTCCTCATTAGGGAAAAAAAAATATATTTTCTTACTCCAGGAGCATCCTGCCCTAATACCAACATCTTCACACAGAAATGATCCTCGCTTGACTTTCATCTTTGTGTGTGGTACAGCTTGTGCACGTAGACAAAGGACACAAAGCAGAAAAACATCAATGTACTGAGGTGCTGCATGAGAACAGCCAATGTGGGGTTGCTCCATTAACCACGTGAAGAAGGCTCCAGGCTGTCCTGGCTTCTGGAGCTGGGCAGGGTAGCCAGAGCAAGGACATGAAGGATGTTCAGAAGCAAGGATAAATATAAGCTTCAGCCATGCAAACAAAGGTAAGAAACTCTGGGATCTTTGCTCAAAGTCATTCCCTCTCCTTCAGCATCACCAGTTCCTGTTGTGTCACCATGTGTGTTGTTTGCAATGCTGAGGAAGGGAAGCTGGCAGACGTGATTTCCTTACACTTCTGGAACCTTTCTAACTTGAACAAAAGACTCATTACTTCTTACACTGGATTCCTGCATCTGATGAACCCCTGACTTCTCTAGAATAAGTAGTCTAATTCATAGCAGAGCTGATTTCAGTTGGTGATGTTGAAGTGTTGTCACCATGGCATCTTTCAGCACAGGACAGGAAGGTGACTAGGAATAACTGAAATTAATAGTGCTTTCATATGGCCTTCCTAGAAGAGTGTGAACAAAAAAAAAAAAAGCCATAACAGCAAAGGAAATATTGCAGTGTCTGTATGGAAAGGATTCACGCTGCCATTTGCTCTCTGATTCATTTTATTTGCTTTCCACCACCACCCTCTTACTGTAAGATAGTAACTTTTCAGAAACAACTTCTCCGTTGACATTTCACCTCTGTTTCATTGTCTCAGGCAAGTTGCAGTGACTTGGACAACATTTAGTCAGAGAAAACAGCCTGAATAAGACTAAACAGTCTTTTCTTTGACAGAACACTTAAAAACAAAACAGTAAAAATATATGTTAAATGCATGGTTAGTATCATCATATGTTCTTCATTTTCTTGAGCTACTACATGACAGGGATCATAAAAGGAGACATTATATAAATCCTGTGTGAACATATGGCATTTTTTTTCCCTTCCAAGATTGCAGGCTGTATCTATGCAGTCCTGTTAACAAAATGAGCCTTGTCGTTTGAGGAGTAGCACTTAATGACAGTTGTCAGTCATCACTAGGTACCACACTCAAGGGACATCTTGATATGTCTCTGACAGACGGATTAGATGTTGTCTGGAGAGGGTTACACAGCAGCTATAAGAAAGCCCTAACTGAGAGGAAATGAGGATTAAAAAACAGGGCGAGGAAATCAGATACAGCTTTTCCAGCCACTGTTCTCTAGAGCAGATGATCCTTCTGCTCAGGTAGGAGCTATGTATGTCTGAAGCTAATGGCTAAATGGAAGATGGCTGCTGCCGTCATTTAGCTTCAGTCACCCAGAGATGCAAATCACAGCTTTGCTGTGCTCAGACTTGGGCAGATGGAAACCTCCCAAACAGTTTGCAGTTTAATAGGTTTTCCTTCCCATTCTTCATACTCTTTTACACTGAAGGCAAATGTAATCTGCACAGCTATGCCTGAGGCAGAAAGAGACTGAAATAATTTGGCACTTGTGACTTCCATTGCCAGCAGCAGAAGATAGTGGAGAGATGCTGCTGCCCCATCCTTGTGCCCCAGCAGGGACCCATTCAGTGCTGCAGGGGTCAGGGGCCAGTGCAGGACCCTGCTTCCACTGCCAGACTCCTGCTGCTGGAGAGCCTGCAGGCAGCCCCGCAGCTCCCGGCACAGGTGTGCCTATGGGGAATGCCTCCCAAGTAGCTTTTTGCCTCACTCATCCTTGTAAATGTGGAAACCAAAGAGATTCAGGGGTCAGCTCAGGAGTTCACACACAGCTGCTCTCACAAAGACGTGCTCTATATCCATGCATGACCAGAGACTGAGCCTGTCAACCAGAGAAAAGGCTTTTCATGCATTTCTAGTAATAGCTACAAGGTCATTCAGCATAGGTTCGGGCAGCAGGGGATGGGATTTGGAGCCTCTGCTGCAAAAGTCCTTCATCTTTTTTACAGCCAAAGGTCAAATAAGATTGCAGAGAGAGAAAGAACAAATGGGGCACCAGCCCCAGGAGACCTGATGCAGGAGGCCAGCGGAGGCTTGCCGAGACAGCAGGTTGTAGCACACACAGCGCTGCTCACATCAAGTTGAGCAGGGAAACCGCAGCACTATGAGGCCTGTAAAACTGCTCCCTGCTGCCTCACTGAGATGGCAATGATGATGAATGGCACTGGCTTTGCTCCACAGGATGTCCAGCCTCAGGAACATTGCCTGCTCCCTGTTCCTGGACACTGCTGATACCTCCCAGCAAACAGGAGGCCCCAGGAGGCTGCAGCCTGTGTCTCCTGCAGCAAGCTACTCCCTGGGAACCAGCCCTCTGCTTACAGCAGCTTTTTTCTCCTGGGAAGTCAAGATAATCCAGGAGGTTTCATAAGGTACAACATGCCTGTCTTAGTATCTTCAGTCTTAACCTCCATATCCGGAAAAGCAGATATGAATAGACATATTCCAGAACATTAAAAAACATATAGAAAGAAAGTAAATAAGTGACCTAGAATTGTGGAAGAAGTAAGAGAAAATGCAGAGTTTAGAGTTAATTAGCCCTTGAACTGTCAGGCCCAATTACTTCCAGCAGGCTCTGACATTTCAAAGATTAATTAGAGAGTTAGATGTCATGTCTCACAAAGGACCACCATTATGCCAGAGAAGATCTACCTGCTTTCTGCATACAATGTCTTGAAATTCTGCAGTGTGAAATTGTATTCAGAAGCTAATTGGGGACCTTTGGTAAAAGCTATCTGATTCTTACATTAATTTTGAGGAATACACTGTACTATATGATGAAATACAACTGGCTGTTTTGAAGGAGAGGATTAATGCCTTGGATGATGATTTTAGTTACTTGTAGCTCCTGGGGAAATGGCCTTTATATTCCTTTGCTTCTTTTCAACACTCTTATTGCATCCAGTATAGATTATATCATAGTGCTGTATCCAGTATATATCAATTATTCAGCACGTTTGCTCCCAAACAGATCTCTGTGTATTACTGCATACCTGTCCCTGAAATCAGCCTCCAAAACTGTTTCTGGACAGTAGAAATGCAGGTTCCTGAATTTGAGTCAGCAGCATGTCCCCACAGCAACAAAAGCAAGACCTCTCCTGGGCTGGACCATTGATGGCATAGCTGGAAGATCAGGGATTGAGATTCTTTCACTCTTCTGTGAAGTTCATGGGGCTTGTCCATTCTGGTGCCCCTAGTTCAAAAGACACTTTGGAAAATGGGAGAGGGTGCAGTGGTTGGCTACTGTGGTGTTTAGCAAGTTGGAAAACCCACTCTAAGGCCCTGATTTCAAGGGGAAGTCACACCAGGTAATCTCCAGAACCTTCTTCCAACCTGACCTTTTCTAGGATGATGTGATTTTTAGCCTTTTGCTCTTGCCCAGACAGACCAGCTCCATGCAGAGATGGAGAGAGAGGTCGTGTGCCAAGTTTTCTGCTCCTCAGTGTCACGCTTTCTGCAGCCGTAAACCAGAATCGTGCCTGCACATCTGTCTGTATTGTACCATTAAAGACGTCGTTGTAAGCACCTTAGCAGATCAAAAACCTTCCCAGCCTCACAACAACTGAATTGTAAAGTGTTGACATAAAGAATCATGGAATAGGTCCTCCAGAAAAAGTGGAACAAAAACAAAAGAAAGGAAAAGGAAGTGAAATCCTGTTTTAGACACAAAATGGTTTCTGGCTCATAGCCATCCAGATATTTTTTAAATGTCCATCAATACAAGCTCTGTGCACAGTAACTGACTGATCTGTGATTCTGTACTCACGTTTCCATCTCTCCCACAATGACCAGAGAGTGTCTTTAAAATAATTTGGTCAAAACTAGTTTTATTTTCCTTATAATGTGAAAGCTGAGCTGTGGAGAGGTGGGACCTCTTGCCCAGAGAGGTGGAAGACGCTTCATCCCTGGAAACATTCAAAGTCAGATTGGATGGGGATTTGAGCAACCTGACCTACCTGAAATTGTCCCTGTTCATTGCAGGAGGGTTGGACTAGATGATCTTTAAAGATCCCTTCCAACCCAAACTATTCTGTTCTCTTGGGAGGTGGTTATTTCTGTGGTCTTTTTGATGTCCATTGGGAGGTCTTCCAGTCAGTAGCCAACTTCCTGCATAGGCACCCTCAGCCCTGGCACAGCAAGCTCATGGGCTGCCAGTAAATGTGCTGCCCAACCCTTGCCACCAAGATGGGAGTCAATGATAAGCTATCTGATCTCATCCAGTGGAGGTACATGCCTACAAGCCAGTGTAGCTTGTCTGCTACCAGCGCTATAACTACCTATTCCCCCGTTTGTGCAGTGCCCGGAGCAGGGCCGGCCAAACCTTTGCTTTCCCACAAGATGCATACCGAAAGGCTTCATGCGGCCAAGAGCCACCAGAGATGTCTGGAGAGCTCTGCATGTGTGTGCATGAGCAGGCACACAAGATGCTGGGGTATCCAACTGTAATGGGTGCTTTCTGTGAATATCTTAACATAAAAAGGGATAAGACAGCAGAAGGGAGAGTTATTCCCAATTCAGAGGCAAGGTCCTGAGGAGGTTAAGGCTAGGACTCACCCTAGCCATCTTCAGCCATATCAAAATTAGGTAGCTAAGCCAAGATGAGAACCTCTCTTTTAAACCATTCTTTTTAGTTGGTTCTTCCAGAGAACACTTCATCCCATCCCAAAATCAGTGGGATGACTGACGCTCCATCAACTTAAGGAGAATCTGCACAACCATCTTCAGGGAGGCCTGTGGTATCTGAGCAGCCAGGCCCCAGAGCTCAGGGGATGACCCTGACTCAGGGTTTGCTGTCACTGGGAGCTGGATGTGTAAAAACCTGTTTATGGTCACAGAGTTGGCAACCAGACCAGGAAATTATGTGTCCCAGCCACAAACGTGTTTTGTTTGGTTTTTTTTCTCTCATGCTTTTCTAACCATTTTCAAACTCACCAGGAACAAATCAGGGGGAAAAAAAAAAAAAAAAAGTGAATGCCTGAGATTCAAAATGCCTTCTAATCTTTTGTACCATCAATGCCATAGTCATAAATACCCACCGGAGCCAACCCAAGGCTGGTTTTCCATTTCATCTTTCAAGGTGTTTTGTTTTAGGTTTGTGTTGTTTTTTGGGTTTGTTTTTTTTAAAGACAAAAGAAAATTTAGTTCCTCTAAAGACAACAGTTAATCATTAATGGTATGTGCAAAACATAACATACTTGACCCTTTGATGTGGTGGAAGAAGCATGTAAGTGGAAATGACAGGTTACATTGGTTTACACTTCTCCCAAACAAATGTGCCTGCTGTGGGAAGAAAGGAATTGAAATCTTTATCACCTGAGCTTAGTAAGGATGTCACATTTCAAAGAGAGTAATTGTGTACCTTAAGGCTTATAGCTTGTAGCCATTTCAGTAATTCTGCCTACTAAATGCAAAGTCATTGACGCTTTGTTCTTGATGTCCGACATCTAACAGGGAAGTGCTTAGTCAGCTTTATTTTGCTGACTCACTGGCTTTGCTTTTGGAGGCACAGCCTGTCTTCCCTGAGCAGTGCTTTGCTTAGGCAGGGCTTGTGCTGGGCAGGGTGAAATGTAGGAGCTGGCAGGTGAGCAGGCTATGATCAGCATCCAGCATGGTTCTCTGTTGCCTCACAGGCACTCTGAGATGCTGCATGAGAAATGTGTTGCTGGGTCCTCTTAGGGACTCACCCAAAAGGAAAGGAGAGGAGAGGAGAGGAGAGGAGAGGAGAGGAGAGGAGAGGAGAGGAGAGGAGAGGAGAGAAGAGAAGAAAAGGGAAGAAGAGAAAAGAAAAGAAAAGAAAAGAAAAGAAAAGA
>JANIJG010026215.1:31222-60846 GCA_024611175.1 Megaceryle torquata | reverse complement strand
TTTTTTGTTTTTTTTTTTTTTTTTTCTTTTTTTGTTTGTGTTGTGGTTTTTTTTTGTGTTTTTGGGGTGTTTTTTTGGTGGTTGTTTGTTTTTTTTTTTTTTTTTTTGGTTTTTTTTTATGCTGGTTGTTTTTTGTTTGTTTGCTGTTTTTTTTTTTTTCCCACCTGTTCTTTGAGGATAGTTGCAGTTAATGCTGGACTAGAAATATATGATGTATATTTATCTAAACTTGGTGCTTGTGTAAAGATGCCCAGTTAGTACCTCTTGAAATGCAAACTCCCTCTTTGAAATAGAACTCTGCTTTGCTTCCAGTATTAATCCCCTGACTAATTGTAGGGCCATAATACTGAACAGCTTCCAGTCTATGAAATTCTTGGACTTGACAGTACAGGTGTAAATGGTGATCTTTGTTATGATCTTTTGCTTTGAGGATCTTAAAGGTCTTTTCCAATCATAGTGATTCTGTGAAATTGTTGATATGAGTATACTGGATTTTTGCCCAAAGCTTTTGTGCATACAGATTATCATGCCTGTGCCTTTATGTATATTGAAATGAATTTAGATTAGAGTTTATTGAAGCAGCGGAAGACACAGAATAACTGCAGGCTTGAGAGAGGTGAGTTTAATTCTGCTGTTTGAAATCTGCAGTTATGCTTTTTTAAATGGAAGCTGTTTGAAGGTTATATCCATTTATCAGTTTGTTCCTGAAAGGAGTCCTTGGATCTCCAAGGTCCTCCTTTGGGGAATTGCATGCAAAACCCATGGCAAGTAGAATGGCTGAAGCACCCTCTTGGGTGTATAAGGTAGTTGGGCAAATGAATGAGAGCCTAAGAGGAGTTGTGGTTGACTGCTTTAAACACCTTTGGACGAGGAGCACATAGGGAATATGATGACTACTTCCAGTGATAAGAGGTTGGGGATCTTTTAAGAATAAAGAGGGCCAGGTTGATGAAAACCAGCAGCATTTATAGTCTCTGGATAGCGTGGTCTTAAAGTGATGTTTTATAATCTCCATCTTCTCAAGTCACCTTTTTTTCAAAACTGAGTCAGCCTGCTCAGTTTTCTTTTAAAGAGAAGTGATTATATATTCCAATTTGTCCTTCAAATGGCCTTTTTAAGAATGCTTTTCTAGCTCCACTGTATCCACTTTGTGATGAGGGGGTCAGAATTCTACATAAGATGCTGGATGTGTAGTATGGATTGATACAGTGATGTAATGATTTTAATTATTTTCAATTTTATTTCCTATTTCTTTGCTAAATGTTCCTAAAATTTTATTTTCTTTTTGTCTGCTATGGAGTATTAAGCTGATGTTTTTTATGGAACTTTGATAGTTTTCCTTCCAAGATGTTACTCTTCAGTAACATTCATTTTGGAGCCCATTCTACACATGCAATTATGACTGTTTTTTTTTTTTTCCTTACACACATAACTTCACATTTGCTTGTAGTGAGTTCAGTCTGATACAAGACTGAAAAATGGAGCAATAAAGTAAGGTCCTTGATTTACTCAGTTTAAATTTGTCCCAAGTACTTCAATACCTTCTGAAGACCTCTTCACTTGATTCTTCATCCATTTTTAAGGTTATTTGTCAGTTTATTGAGAAGTGAAGTGCCTAGCAGAGGTTTATGTGAAACTCTGCTTGTGATCTCAGTTTGCCTGTTTCATTCTCTGTTCCACTGCCCACTTATTGCTGTGTTTTTCCAGCCTTTTACTCAATTGTTTGTCCATTCAAGGACCTTCCTTCTTATCCCATTGCTATGTAGTTTCCTCTAGCTTTTGACTCTGGCTTTTGTGATCTGTTTGGAAAACTCCAATAGTGTGGCTTTTCAAAAGCAATGGAGGCTCTTCCTCTAAAAAAAAAAGTTACTTTTTCAGGTGTTGCCTTGTCCTGCTACAGTTTCTACTAATTTTCCTGGTATAAACATAAAATAGAAATGTCCCACAGAATCTTTCTTCAAAAACAGATGTCCTAAGTACCAAAGAAGTTTCAAATGAAAGATCATGCACACCACAATCAGCAGTTTGGTTATTTTACCCTAGGCTTTTTGCAGATTGCCTGAGCATATAATGCCCAGACACTGTGGTTTTTCAGTTTGTTTCACAGCCTCTTCTATGAAGCCATCAATTTCAGACTGATCCATTACTAAATCCTTCAGTAGAATTTCCACTTGCCCTGATTTGACTCAACATTTTTCAGTTTCCAGCTAAAAAATTGCCTTATAAGATCTATGTTTTTCTTCACCTTGTAGTGGAAAGAGGAACAGCAGATTCTGAAGAGCACATCAGGCCTTTGCAGTGTCTTAAATTCTGATTTATAGACATAATCAGAAACTCAAACATCCATGGTGTGATTTCCACAGTTAATCACTGGTGGTCTGACTTTGCTACCATTAATGCCTTGAGGGTAGACTTTTTAATGGACTTTAAATCAGTCACATTAAAACACTTTAAGCCTGAATATTAATGTGAATCATGATTATTATTGGCATTATTATTCGAGGCTCTTTGGTCCACATCCAGCAGGAGTTCAGGCATCAATACATTCCCTATCAGATATATCTTCTATGAGTCTACACACATCAGATAGGAGACCCAGCAGTGTTGAATGAATTTTTTTCCTTGTCTATCCAATTTGGTCAGAATGTTAGCTATAATAGTAGGATAACTGTAAGGGAGTTATTTCTGAAATGTGTTCACAATGAATGGTATGAAGAGAAAAATATAAATTGTGTCACTTAGAATTCAGTTCTTTGAGAGCTTTTTGAAATTGAATTGTATTTCTCAAATCATGTCAGAAATTGGCAACAGAATCAGTGTAGCATGGATAGTGTTAATGCGATATTAAATCCAAGTTGCTACATATGTAGTTACTGACATGATGTATTTCAGGTTTTTGGTGCACTGACATAATTTATCTTTGTGGTAGATATAGTAGATGGAATTTTCAAGAAAAGATGTAATGAGCCTTATAACTTGGCAGAGAATTCCTGAGACTATTGAAATTGAAAAGAAATGGAAATATAATTTGTCTGTGAGATATTAATTTTGACTGTTTCAAAGAAAACTTAACATCAATGAGTTCACTGAATCTGATGTTAAAATATACATCATTAGATTTCAAAGTCAGCAAACAGACATTATTATTTAATGATGGAGTTTTCTGGGGTTTGGGGTCCATTTTTGAGACTGAAGTGAATTGTTTGCTTGGCAGACAGGTGGCTGTACAGTGCTTATTGCTGATTTTAACAATATGTGACAGTAAGAAAAATCAGAGCTCATTAACATTCACTCGACCCTGTGTCTGCACCACTGATCAATGCTTGGACTACTGTATGGCTTAAAATGCTTAATGAATCTTTGTTTGTCAGGAACCAACTGCTGTTGGTGGAAAATGTGGATGATCTGATAGCTGGCAGGGTGAATATGGCCTGCACTTTATAAACAAGGAAAATGTGAATAACTGGGGAGCAGAATGAGAGAAGTCTTTCAAAGTTTGTGATGATTGATCAACTGTATGATGGTTGATACGTATATTCTGTGTTTTGCTAAAAGCATTAGCATCTGATTGAGTGGAAAACCAGGGGAAAGTGAGATTGCCTATGTGATTAGTGGAAGGTAATCAGCCATCTGCTAAGCATAATGAACTTACTGAAGATGAAGAAGTAAAGCATATGCGTTCATGTGCTTACACAGGATCTCTCACCTTGTTTACAAGTATCTATGAAAGTATAGAACTGTATATAAAGAACTACCAAAAGTCACAAAAAATACTTTCAATTAATCTATGGGGATTTTTTTCCTCCCACCAGTAAGAGTACAAGCTTGTAGTTATGTTGTGTAGTTCATAAATCTATTCTTTCAGCAGATTGAAACAGTAGCTTCAGAAATGATAAATAAATAATTTGTGGGGTTTATTTATTTATTTAAATAATGGCATCATATCTCTCTCTCATCCTAACTGTGATGATGAATATAAGACTTTGCCTTGAAAATATTGAGATGTTAACTTTTTATTGATCAGGGCATTTGAAAATGTATTTTTAGCTGTTCATCTGCAATTTTAAAATATTCTAGTTTATACAGATATTCCAGGTACAGAAAAGATTTGGTTAAGAGGAAAACTCTAGAGGCTGATATAGTATGGCTTGCCTGTCTAAAACTGTCATTGATGCTACCAAGATTTTTTACCTTGATCATCTGTTCGTATATTTTTTTAAGCAAATGTTTTAATTCATCAGATGACATCATGGTATAAGGAATATTTTCCTGAAATGTATCATGTGTCAGCGATGATTCACTATGCAAATACTGGTACTGCTGAAGAAGGACTTCCATGCCCCATCTTGCTGTTTCCACCTTCCATTTTTCAATATAAAAGTAATATCCTAAGAATTGGAAAGGGTATAGTTAGAGGACAATACAAGAATGGGCTGGAGAGCAGCTAATTTAGTCATCTTCAGCAGCTGGTGTTTTAACAAAACCTTATGAATGCAGTCTTCTGCAAGGCTGATGAAATACCTAAGTCTAACTTGCACGTGGTCAGTAATCCAAAAAGCAGAACCTACTTCTGATCAAAAGTATTTTGGCAATGTTTACAATTGCTAAATTGCTTAAAGTAGATAAGTCTGTTGCTTCCGGGCCTTGTTTGCTATTTAGTATTTCAACATTAGAGCTTTGTAAAACCATCTCGGTGGCGGGGATTTTCCTCATTTCCTTTCATATCCAGCGGAGGAGAGTGGCTGCAGCTTGCGCTCTCGGTGCCTTGCCAGCGTGTTTCATAGGTCAGTGCCGGCCTGACGGGAATTATGTTGCTTTGCCACAGTTGCGGGGGAGCTGGGGGAGGGATCTCGGGGTGGAGCTTTCTGTTTCGCCAGTGATTTTTTTAGGAGCACTCCTGTCACCACGCTGCTTCATTGCCAGTTTTCTCGGAGAGAGCAGAACCTTTCAGTTTTGCTTTCTCACAGTGGAGTTGGATGATGATGCCTTTTTATTCTGCCAAGAAACAATTTAATGAACACTGTGTCCTAGTGTTCGGATTCAGTAATTTCTAGTTGCAACAGTTTCTCATTTCAAGCATTCGTAAGCTTTTTAAAGCTTTCCCAGACCTTGCTAATTAGTATCCACAGCGTGTTTTATTACCTTGTAGGATTTTTTTTTTTTCTTTCTTTAAGAATGTGAAAAGAATGATCTATTTTAGTTCCTCCACAAATTCTTTCTTGAAGTGTTGCAACACTGGCAGAAGGAAAAGGATTCAAAGGACTTGACTTTAAGAGCAACTAGGATTAAGGAGGCATCAGCTGTAATGCTGGAGAGCCAGTATATAGAGTCAAGCACATCGTAACAAAAACCAGGTCAGCAGGTTCCTAATGGTTGCTAATTGCTAACTCTGTATCAAAGCTAGAGCTACGCTCTTCATGCAGCATGGACTAGCTTTTGTTTGCTTTGGCAGGAGCATGTTTTAATTCCTGTTTGCTAAATGCTTTAATGTCCATACTAGAGCTGAGTCATGTTGGAAAAACTCTTACATAGTGCCTCTATTTTTGTGGAAAAAATACCAAGATAGTACTGCACTTATTGTGTTCTGTATTATTTATTGATATAGGAGCAACTATACTGCTGGTAGGCAAGTTTAATTTGTAAATAAGGACCGTGTGTGCTTCACCAAAATTTAATTTTTTTTTTTTTCAGGGGGAAATAATGTAAAGAATATGCTTAAAGAACTAACAGTTTTGGCTGTCAAAACAGTTTATTTATATGCTTTAAAACTGGCAGTGTCCAAGACAAAAATGTTTTCATATTGAATGATTTTGAGTATGTACAGCAACAGAGTTTAAGCTGAAAAACAGTGAGGGAAAATAGATGGATTTGACAGATACTCAGTATCTAGAAATGTTTATTTCATATCATCTTGCTGTGGAGCTTCTTATTTGACACCATTTCGTTCTGAAGTCTTCAAAAATTGAATTAAGAGTTGGAAATTGTACAGCAGGCACTGAGAATGATTGGAATTTTCTTTCATTCCCTTTCCTTGATTACACTGAAAATTTTGTTCTGAAGTGTCAAATGAACATTTACAAGCTTAACCTAAGTTCTAAATATTGTTTTGTGGGGGTGATAGTTGTATAAGAGATAATTTACGAAGTAGAGACAGGATAGGAAAGAATTTTTTTTTTTTTTTTTTTTTGTGTACTTTCTGGCTTTGATAAGTAGTCTGGTGTTTAGATAGTGTGTTACTCTTACTGTCTGCAAGAGTAGTCTCTGGATGGAGACCCCACTTGAAATATTTAGGAATATAACTCAGTAGTCAGTGTAGTTGATTGAATAATGAAAGGCACTGATAACTTTTCTGCAATCTTACAGCTATTATGCTAAAAGCTAAAATACAGTCCTATTAAAAAAAAAGAAAAAAAAAGAAAAAAAAAAAGAGAGTTAAAGTTTAAGAACTTGGAAAGTTGCCCAAATTATTAGCCACATAACTGAGTTATCTGCAGTCATAGCACTATGGAAACAGAATACAAGCAAAAGTTATTAAATTGTAGCTGAAGTATTTCTAAAAATCACTGGTTAAAACATAGTAAAAACAGCTTTAAAAGGACCCAGCCTTCCTGATTCTCTTAATGTAGACTTATTGAATATTGCTTAGGGCTGCAAAGTATTGAGCAGCAAGTGCTGGTATAAGATTTACTGAAGTTGTACATCAAAGGCAGGCATGTATAAAATTAGCTAAAATATACTTCCTACTGAATGAAAGTTTTCATAATGCTTTAGGTATTTAGCTCCAAACCAAGTACATGCTGTTAAGTTGTTTGTTGGTGTGTGTGTTGGGGTTTTTTTGTTTTGTTGGGTTGTTTTGGTTTGGTTTGGTTTCGGGGTTTTTTGTCTCTCTTCTTGGGCATCAGGTTTACGACTGCTTTCTGTATTAGCAGCTTTTGGAGTGTGAACATGTTCATTACTATGTATTAGAGCTAGAGTGTGTAGAGAAAGTACAAAGTGAAATGTTTTACTTATTTACTTTTTCCAGTGAATATTGTAAATGTGTTTTGATGTCACAGCTTTTGGGCTTTAATAAAGGCACTCTTGTAAAATACTGTTTTAATTTTAGGTATGTATTTAGGTATGTATTTTGACACTTGGAATTATCTCAGTTTTGGTAGAGTTGTTTGATAGTTTGTTAGATCTTAATCTAACAAAATTGCAAGAATTAAAATTTGAAAACTAAAACCTGCTTACAATACATCAACCAAGTGTCCTCAATGTGTGCTTGAAATTTGCCTTCAAAATTTTTGTTATATGTGATCAATATTGGAGTAGATCGTTGGTAAGTCTAATTCAAACTTGAGATTTTGTGGTTAATCATAATTTTCAGTCCAATTAATATATTCTAGCACATGCTACTGTATTTGTATAAATACAAAGAGCAATCCTGTATTAACTTGTGGAGTTTAGTAAAGTTCTGATAGCTTTCCCAATGCTCAGTTTATGTTGCAGTTATAGAAATTGAGCATGTGTTTTTCATCAATGAAAACTGTGATTTCTAAGGTGTCTACAATGAGAAACATGGTATTTGTTTTTTTTTTTTTTTTTCTCAAAGAACAAACTGATTTATTCAAATCAACAAAGTTATTCTGACAAATTTGTTTATCCTTGAACATCTAGTGTAGATTTTCAGGGATAAGAATTTATTTAGAAGTACAATACCTCAGACATTGTAATTTACTCCTTGCCTTGTGAACATTTTATTTATTTATTTTAAATTTGGTTTCATAACAGCAGTCTCTCTTTATCTTTGCAGCTATTTTGGAAAGAATTACGGTTGAGACTTTCCCATGTTAGCCATGGATGTAGCGCTTTCTCCCATGAGAACACAAGAACTGGATCCAATGCCATCTGATGCATCGCCTATGCTTATAAACATGACTCCTACAGTGGAACGAGATGAGGAAGAGGATGCCATGAAGGACCTTGATTCTGGCCAGCAGTATGAAAAGCCTCCACCTCTACACACTGGGGCTGATTGGAAGATTGTTCTCCACTTGCCAGAAATTGAGACCTGGCTTCGGATGACATCTGAAAGAGTCAGGGATCTCACCTACTCTGTCCAACAGGACTCGGATAGCAAGCATGTGGATGTGCACCTAGTGCAGCTCAAGGTAGGATGAATTTTACATTGCAGACTTTTCAGTGAGGGTGGTTTTCTCAACTCTGCTACTAGTCAAGTAAAGGTCTTTTTGTAACTGCTGTAGCATGTCTGACAGCCTGTCTTAAAAAGCAGATAAATCCTTTTCAAGGAGATGATAAAAGTCATATCATTCTCATATTTTTTGTAACATAATTTAAATATCACTTAATTCAGCAGTCATAACGATATTAATCAACATGTTCAGACTGTAAGAGCAGCTAATACAACACTAACAGTAACCTGACAAGATCCTGAAGTATTCCTATTGATTTTAATGGGCTTCAGCACCTAAAACTCCCGAAGTTCTGTCCCAGTAAGCATGGCTGATCATTTGAAAAGTAAGCAAGTTTCAGAGGCAGTAGGGTAGAAACACGATCTAATGTCTGGCCTCTCATTCATGTAAAGCTTAAGCTGAAAACTGAACTGAGGTTGCACTGCATAAATATGTGGATTTTTTTTCTTTTTTTCATATCTGAGTCTTAGTAAGAAATATGAAGTTATAAGATTCAAACAGTCACAGACAATATATCAAACATTTATTTACTTAGGGTTTTTTTTTTTCCATCAAGAAAATATATTAGCAAGACTGGACTTTTTCCCTCAATAAATCTGTATTTTATGTAAACCAAAAAAGCAACAATTCCCCCAAACCAACAATTGAATACAACTATCTTTAAACAATTATCTCTGTCTTGGTCACAGATTTAAATTTTGGTGTTGGATCTTTAAAGATATTAAGAAAATTTAAGGTGAAATTCAGATAGCTATTGTCTGTGACTGTATGTTTATATATGTGTATGTTAGTTTGCATGGCTTGGTTTGCTGCAGCGGATGAAGTGTGCTTTTGAAGGCAGCAAACAATCTCCAAAAATAGCAGGCAAATGTTATCTCTTCAGATGGAGCTGTCTTCAGAGTTGTATTCTGAGGCCTGTTTATGTGAACAGAGACTTCCTTCATACTCAGCACGATGGCATTTTATTTGTGTTTATTTTAGGATTGAAGCTGTAGGCTGTCTTAAAATACAACTCAGTGTACTAGCACTAACCGTGGAGCAATTGTACTGTATTCGGTCCTGACCAAGTACTTGATCTTGAGGTTTTTTTAATGGTCCTGACACTTTTCTGAAAAAATTGGGGTAGACGTTGCCAGCTTTTGATGAGCAAAAGAACGATGTTGATAATATGTGGTAGTTTTCTATCAAACATGCCTAAGAGGTATTTCTGCAGGGAGACACAAATCTTTCTGGACTCGGTGCCAGTAGTGATCTGGAGTTGCTTGTGGCTGTATCAGTGAAGTCCTAAGCTGAAACTAAAGGTCTGTGGAGATTGCGTATGGCATTTGCATACAGGTTAGAGCTGAGTCAGAGCACAGGCAAAACTGATTTGTGACTGCTAATGAAGTGAGAATATTCTGTACATATAACTCGGCCTCATACATCCACTAAAGTGTTTTATTTACAAATAGAGTCAGTTGATGAATAGTATTCCCCACAGTTTTCTCCTCTGTAGAGTTTATTAGTGAAGTTGCAAGAGTCAATGGCTGTTCATAAAATACTTTCTTAATGCTTTTTTACCATGTAAGTAGTTGCTGTAGCACCTATGGTTGTTTGGGACTTGGAAAAAACTCTGGTTAAAGCAACTGTAAAAAAGGACAAAAGAATAGTGAGAGAGAATCTCAATTATCTGACCTGTCAGCCTGGGAGGGCTTGTCATTGAGGCTGTCTAATATTCTACGTAGAGATCCTGGACTCACAGGATACACATGCGTATCTCTGCGTGAGCGTGAGAATGACTTGCGTATGAATGTATTTCAAAAATATTTGATATTTTTAATTTCACAGAGTAATATAAAAAGCTTTCAGAAAGATCTGTAGTAGTAAAAAAATGGAGTCTTAACAAACTATATTAGGAATAAAGAACTTCTATCAACTACTTACCTTTAAACCTGTTTACAGACAAAACCAAATAAGACTGTAAAAAAGCAAGTGTTGTAGAAATGTTTTTATTCAGACTTAAGATATATTTTAAATTATTATCCTTGTATCCTCTTGCATTGTATAATTTAATGAAAAACAGCAAAGCAAAGAAATCCAAACAAACCTCATAGAGATACTTAATTTTTTTTTTTTCTCATGTGCTCTAATAATTGTCCTTGAGGGGTTCCTTCCAGCTGATCTGGGAATTCTTGTGCTGGCTGGACACAGGGCTCAGTGTGAAGCTTCATCATTTCTGAGTAGACTGGAAAAAGTATTTTAGATGTCTATAAAAGTTTCTGAATATAATTTTTAAACTGCAAACAATTTTTCATTTTCTTACAATTTCTTTTCCTCAGCCAGGAGACATCCAATTCCATTTTCATGCAGCTTTCTATTTTTTTGAATGCTTAAAGTTAATTTCCTTCTTCTGGATGTCAATTGGTTTGTGGTGATAGGGCAGGCTAGCTTGAGGATCTGGGCTGCTGCAGCAATTTTATGTTATTCCTTGGAAAAATTGTTCAGCAAACAGATCTTCTCTTTCTTTAGTGAGTATTTGCTCTGTATCTCCATTTTAGATCTGTCTATGCTTCTGCTCTTTCTGTAATCAAGTGTTGTTTCTTTTTTTATGATTTGTTCCTTGGGTATTTTGGTGTTTGCTGCCAGTCTTTTTTCATGCTACGTGATTTAGGGCTTTATTAGCCACCACTGATCCTTTGGAAATACTTGCTTTCTCACTTTTGCAATGCCCTTTCTCAGAACTATCCATGCAACATGAGGGGGAGGCTTGTCTTATGTCATCCCTTGGGAAATTTCCTGGAAAGCTCAGCTCCACCTGAGTGCTTCAGTAATCTAGATGCATGAATCATAACTCTCATTTATCTGGTCATCACTCTTAAATCAAGCTGTGCTTGATGTTTACATCTCTCACAGTCAGTGTGGCTATTACCAATTGCAAATATTTGTAAAAGAGATGAAAAAAATTGTTTTTACTACAAGCAAATCCCAAACTACTCTCTCTGTACTTGTACTATGTTAATCTGCTGAGATGCTTTCACGATCCACTTAGATTTTATATTCTGTATAAAATACGTTTGCTTTTACAGAAGATTCTTTCTTGGAATCCTCCTGAGTTCTGGCTTGGATTCAATTCCCATTCTTCTGCTTTACTTCCTATTCCTTAACCCTCTCAGGGAAGGGTCTAGTGTTTCAACTCATTTCAACTCAGTTTCAAGTACCGCCTTCTATTTTATTGAAAAAAAATGTCATTTGAATGATCTAATACAATCTTTTGTATTTGAGATTTCTGCTAACTTCTAATGTATTGTGGAGTAAAGTAGTCCACCACTTCTTTATGACCCAGATGTCTGAACCATATACTATATATTGCCATAGAAACAAACACATTTTATGCTATGATAGTGTCTTTAGATCGTTGCAGGCCACTGATCTTTTCTCTCTTTCCAAGTAGAGAGATGTAAGTCATCTTTTTCCAGGACACCTGAATCAGCCTCAGACATCTCTTGACTAGATCTTTCATCTTTCTTCCTGACTCCTACAATAAGATTTTAATGAATTTTGAATAGAGGTCAAATATCATGTAACCATTATCCTTTTGCTATCTGTCTCCATTTTTTTTGAGAGTCAGAGAATTTTTAGTTGCTTTTCTTCTTGTACTTAAAACTTGGATAAGTGAAGACTGTAATGAATTGCAAAAGTGAGATATTAAAGTGTATTAGTTTCTACTATATCTGCAGTGAAATACAGGTTATTAATTTTTTTTTGTTCCATTACTAGCATATTGAAAAAATATAGGACCAGGGTACTATAGATATCTTTCGCTCTTGTCCCCTTCTCTTGAATTCAGTAGGCTTTTACTGCATAAATAATATTAAGTATTGTAAATTTTATTGAATAAATACTGAAGGCTGGTCCAAATGATTTTTCTGAGTACTTCTCAACCTGTTTTCCCTATATCCATTCCTTTCAAAAGCAAAAATCAGTTGTGTGTTTTTGTGTTGGTTTTTTTTAGATGTATAAATAATTCACTCAAAATACGGCTGGGTCTGGAAGACAAATTAAGTTCAATTTCTTGTAATTTGGAACACAGAACTGTTGTGTAAAAGGACATATTGAATATAGCAGCACTGCTGAAGTATTTTATCTACCGCATGTCCTTCTGTAACATTAGAATCAGGTCTATTCTTTTTTCTCACCTTTGGTTTGATGATTCTCAATGGCTCTTTTAGCCTGAGGCTTGTGACAACACACCTTACTTCTGCAATTGTACAGCTTTTCAGCTGTGCTATCTAAACCACTTTTAAGAAAGTGCACAGATGAAGTTTTCCTGCAGTCTGAATCTCTAGACCATGCAGACAGCTGTGTAGTATGAGAGCTTGCAGAAGCGTTAAGCCTCATCAAGTTACCATAACATAACTGGTATTTTACAAATGACCACAGAAAATGTTAGTGGCTGTCTTTACAGAAGGTTTCGTAGATGAAGTTCCTAATTGAAATACTATGTGAACTGCATCTTGACAGAAGTTTGCCACAAGAGATAACCATTATACTCAATAGGTGACAAGAAAACCTTAACTGGAGAGGTTGACTGCAACTTTGTTCAGCTGTTTTGTTTGCGAGCAAGATATGATCGTGATACATCAAGTGAAGGTTTGCTCAGCAGATTTGAGATCTGTTATTCAAAACAAAGTGAAGGGAAATAATGACTCTTAAATTCACAGAACTGTTTCTCAGAAGACTTCTGGATGTGTTTAACCATTATACTTCGTGAAGCAAATTGATTTCATTTTGGCATTATTAACAATCCCTTACTAAGAAGTCACCTTAAGTTGCATATAAAATACAATTAGTTTAGACAACATTGAAATGCAGTTCAGATAACAAAAATTAATATTTAAGAGTTATATGTGCAAGGTATCTCCACTCTGAAAATTTGATTTTTCAGTTTGAGAACTGTTTCAGATTGTCTATGGATAGACAATGCACACACCAAAAACTGCTAAATGAAAGTGTACTATAACTACAGGGAAAATGTTATTTCTTTCATACTGAGCTACTTAATGTGTCCTAAATATGTAGGACTATGTATCTCAAAGGGACTTTCTTAAACTGAAGACATCTGATAAATTTCAGTCTCCGTGGTCTTGTTAAAGCTGTAAACGTCTCTGAGAAAATGATTCTGAAAATTTTAATGTTTGAAAGAGCTTGAATATTTCAATTGAATGCTGAGGGAGAGGGGAAATATTCTCCATGCTAGCAACAAGAATAAGTAAAACAAAATTTATCGAAGAACTTTTTAAAGAGTGTCTTCTTGAAATATTTGAGTTCGTGTCCACTGTAGATTTGAAGTAAATAAAAAAATTATTCAGAATCTTCGAATTTGTTATTAACTTCAAATATAAAAAAAGAAAATGCTAGGGGCAGCTATATTGCATACTCACAGTTTTGTGTATTGGGATTTCTGTACTGCAAATTTAGTAAGAAAACTTTAGGTCTTGGTTCTCTGTGTAGCATATAGGATATTTCCATGTTAATTTTCAGGGAAAAAAAGATCTTATCCTTGATTTTTTTCTTTCTTTTTTCTTTTTTCCCAAATTCAACGCAGTATCTCATTTGATGACAGTGATGACAGGTCATGTGTTTGTGAAGCACTTAAACACCAAATAGTAATTTATCTATAAACATACCATGTATTGCACTGCTTTTTAAGCATAGCGATTCCAAAGAATTGAAAGTGCTTGTAGATTACAATCTAAGTAACTGCAGACATGAGTATTTATTTATTTATTTAGCCAGAGGGTTTAAAACAACTGAAACATTGCCAGAAATATGCTACCTCACTGGCTGCAAATCAAAACAAAATTTGCTTATGGAAGTATGGTGAAAGAAAAGGTAATAAATAGATTTATCTATGTAGAACATTGTCAGTGGAATATATTTATATAAATAAACACATAAAATATGTTTATATTACACTGGCACTGGTGAAATGCTTTTTTTGGAGGGGAAGGGTTAGTGTTAAGAGCACATTCTAGCTAAGCTTCTAGTCAAATGCTAAATTCATTGTGCAATCATCCCAAGAACCTCCATGGAGCAACTTTATATGCCTTAATTCACCTAGCATTTAACCAATGGGTATTAAGATTCATTTGGATAAAAAAATGTCGTGGATATATATTTTTTTAAAAACAGTTTGTAGGATGTATCCTATTTCTTGTGTTCAAGTTAGTTTTTTGACCAAATATATTATATACTGCAGATGTATCAGGCACTCATAAGTAACGCTACAGGAGCAGATGATATATAAAAATATACATCAATAATGCTATAATGATAGCTTGATACATCTGTATATTGGCAGAGCATATCTGCTCTCTGTTCTATACTTTGTAAACACAAGACTTCACACACAATTTAAAGGAAGCAATTGGTTGGCCAAAAAGTTGTACTCTTATTTAGTTTGCCTCTGAACAGCTTGAAATCACAGCAGTCAGTAGGGCAGTTGAATGTAAATGCTGGTAAATACAGATGAACTGCTCTGAAGATGGGTTTTGCAGAGGCTACCCTTTACTTACAGTCCAAGCTTGAACATCAAACAGGTAGGTTTATTAACTTATTTTCTCAGTAGGTATGATTACTTTTTTTTAACTTTTAAGTTTTCCTCTGTACCCTCAGCATATTCCTGTTTCTGAAAAAAGTCAGAATGGAAAACATGAATTACCAGAAATAAATTTGTGTTTCTCAAACTTTATCTGGTCAACCACCTCATTGTTTAGAAGCTTACCAACTTGTATGGCATTTTACAGTCTTGCTCAAATTGATGGTTTTTTTAAGCAAAAGATGTGATGACTTTACCACATCTTAACATGCTTTACTCCTACTATAACACCATATCTATAAAATCATCTTGGATTTGTATGTTTTAGGCTAAATAGTCTTCTGCCTGAGGGGAGCAAGACCACTTTTTCCATATCCCTAAAAAACTGTCCTAATCCCTTGGCTATATGTTATCACACATACATGGAGGTGAATGCTCTATTCCATATAGAGTGCAATCCTGGAGGCATTAGGCATGCTGTTTGCTCACTACCATGTCAGTGCCTTCAAGGATGAAAATCATGATCAAGTAAATGCTAATTTTCTAGGTACTCATTAGGTTCAGAAATTAGGTGCAAAGTTACTCAGACTTGCCAGGACTGGTGGTAGTCAGCTCAGAAATGCAAAATTTTAGGCAGCTGGATATGTTTAATGTAATGAGCAACAGAGATGTACCTGTGGTATTTAGATTTCTATGAGCTAAATGGCAAATGAACAAGATGATTCAGGACTGCATTGTTGCCTACCTTCTGTCCTAAGGTTTATTCTGTTCTGGTTGTCTATTAAGAACTCATTTGTGAAGGCCCCGTCTTAAGTTCTTAATGGAAAAAAAATACTGTTCTGAGTGCTTGTAACAATTGGATTGCTGCTAGTTATATATTATTGTTAGTGTGGAAACTACTTTTGCTGTTACAGATACTTTACAGTAAGTGAGTATGTTACACCTGTGTAGGCTTTTACATGTTTTTAACTTCAAGTACTTGAGTATTGCTGGTGACTAGATTGGTTTATTAGTATTTAAATGATCTGTTTTTCAACAGTAACCTTAGAAAAAACAATAAACACCAAGATTTAAAATCTAATTTTTAAACTATGATCTAGTGTAGTTGTAGATAATACTGTAATTTCAAAATGAAGTTCTATACCTTAACATATAGCTAATGTACATTGATAGCCAAAGTAAAAAAAAAAAAAAAGGGCAAATAATGACAGGTTGACACAATATTTTTTAGAAATTAGGTGTAGTTAAACTGCCTAGGAGCAGCCTAGGAGAAAAAAAACCTTTCCTCTCTCCTGACAGTATTGTTCAGTCTGTGCAGTTAACAATAAAGTTAAGCTGCCTCCCCGCCTCCCCGCCCCATTACTATTTGTTAAACAAGTTTATTGATATAGCCCATAAATATGCAAACCCACTGACATCACATTGCTTGAGTGCTGTAGAAGATATAGGATGAAGACAGAAAGAACCTACACATGTTGTTATTGGAGATTTAGTTGCCTTCTAAAGAAAGCTGCTATTATTCTAAGGATCAAATTAAGATGGAAGGCAGTTGGTTAGAATATAAGAGGAAGATGAAAGAATTGGGAGCTAATAAAAAGAAAAAATGGAGAAACAGTAAGAAATTTCTTTTTGTGGAGACTATGATTTCTGAATAGAAAGATGAGAACTACTTGCTTAGTCTGCTGTTATCTATGTATTAGAGAAAGTGGCTAAAAGGTGGAAAGAACTTAACTGGTAACCCCAATGGCAATGGAGCTTCTGGCCTGCATAATTTATTAGGATAAATGAATAAATAATATATGTTGCAAACAGCATGGTGGACCTTTGTAGTGTTTGGACTTTCTTTCTAAAGGAGCAGGGAAAGGGTGCCAACAAAACTGATCAGATTTCTTGCTTTTGTGACAAAGGGACTTGAATATACCTTGGAGTAGAAGACACCAGCACTGTATATCCCTACCAGACTTGGGCAAAAGAGTTTTTTAAAAAAGAAAAAAGGCATAGGTGACATTCCCTCCAAGAGACTGCTATTCTTGCAAGGGTAGAGATGCATTCATTAGTTTCTGAGCAATGTACTTGGATGTAGAAAAATGTGTAATTCAGGGCAGTATAGATATAAGAGCAGAGTGGCATCTGCAATACTGTGGAGATCTTAATATTTCCCTAAAATAGATGTTTGGATTATTCAGCAGGCAGGAGACTTGGGAGAAGAATGGTGAATGTTTGCTTGTGAAAAAGGAACTGAAGCTCTACAATGAGGAAACAAGTGGGTGTTTTGTACTTTCAGTTTCTTCATCTAGTTCTAAAATGAAATACTTTGCAAAATCTCCCTCTCATTTGGATAGCTATACTTCTGAAATGTGTATGTATTCCAGATTTTCTGGTTTAGAAATCAGTGATACGTGAATGCATATAACTGCGCTTTGACCAAATATAATTATTATTTCTCCCTCTTCTCACTTTGCATTGCTCCTATGTTAAAATATGCTAATACAGGCTTTAGAAAATGAGCTAATATACTCCACCAGTGGTCTCTGGAGAAATAGTAAAGTAAACATCAAATTCCAGCACAGATGTTACCTATTAGTCTTCTCTAGTCAGTATCTTAATCTGACTTAAACACAAATGTTTACTGGATATAATGATGTAATGATATAAATACTTTTCAGTGTGGGGGGGGAGGAAATGTTGTATGTGAAGTCATTGTGTAATTAATTAACCAAAACATTTGCTGAGGGTATGCATTTCGTTGTTTAGTATATGTATATGTGATGAGAATACTTACTGTTGTCCAGATTTGGACATACTGTTTCAATGGTGTGAGTAAGATTTAGTAATGTCAACTTTTTAAATTAAAGGTCATCGACACTGTATCATCATTTTTATTTGAAAGTAAAGATGACAATAGGAATTTTTATTATGGTAGCTGTGACTTAGCTGAAAGAACATATATGTGTATATTTGTGAAAGAAATGTGTGTGTTTAAACAGAAGCATACACACAAAAAGCAGTACCACATACCCCTGCTGATTTTTTTCCTTGAGGATTTGAGTCTATGTTGTTTAGAAGGTGGAATATTATTATGCTTTCTAACAGTTGTCTAGTTCTGATCTGAGTTGTGAACTATTATGTTTACAGCTGTTTTCTTGCTTTGTGTATTTCACTATAATTTGTGGACATTTTACTAGTTAGCTGTCATACTGTCAGGGTTACTGCTTTTTCAATTTATAATGACATTAGAGATCTAAAAACTGTATTATGGCATAAGGGAGCAGTCAAAGAGCAGGCACAGAAAATTGCACAAAATATAAGCAACTTTTTATTTTCCTTTGTTATTGTTAAAATTGCCTGATGGGCTTTTATTGCAAGAGACCTGACAGAAGAAATTTCAGGTTATAGGATGATTGCTGTCTGAATGCCAGAAATGCAAATGAATATTTCAATAGCATAAGACACTTGCATTTTAGTAAGAACAAGTTTAACAAGTTTGTGATTTTTTTTTTTTTAAATATGCCTGGATACTTGCCTCTCCAATTATATAAATACTTTCTCAGAATGAAATCCCTTTCTTTATAGTTAACCATTTAAATCCCTTTTGTGAATGACTGTGATTCCTTGATAAATTAGCTAAAATCTCACAACTAACAAGCAAGTAAGGATGCCAAAAGGGTGTTGTGTATTTTGCTGTGGAGAAGGCAATATGTCTATATTGCTATGTTTATACTTTTAATTGAAATGTTACCCTGTGCTATACTGTCACTGAGGTGAGAGGATTGAGGTGAAGTTCATGCAGCCTTGCCCAACCGTGATCTGTCTTCTTGAGGCAGTCTAGGAACTGAGCTGGACCCTGAGCTTTTCTTAAGGATTTTGCTGGAGCTTGGCCTCATTGTTTGCATCTAATAAATATACCTGAGTGGCAAATCTGAGCAGGAGCCTCGGTTTAGGCTAATGTCTGACTGACACTGTAGGTCTAGTGGCATCATCATCTTCAGAAAAGTTTACAAATACATACAAATACATTTTTTTTTTCTTGGATTGTTTTTTGATTCCTTGAGAAGCATTAACAGTATTATATAAATGCAACCAAAAGATTTGATCTGAATATTTTGATGTGTTCCATGTAACTCTGTCTAGTGACACTGTGCAGAATAGGAGATGGATGGATGGATGGATGAACCAGCTTTCTCTTTCAACAGGAACTGAACCATTTACAATGAACTGAGTAGAAACGGGGAGGAAAAGTAATACCTACCAGTTAAACCTGTTGAAGCTTTATCAATGCTCTTCTCTTTCTCCCAGTAAATGATTTCCTGGAGGAAGATAACAGCTTTTGTGGAATCAGTTATGATTCTACGTCTTGCATTTCAAAAGATGGAACACTTTTTTTTTTTGAAACATTTCCTTTCCCTTTTTGGAAAACACATCTAATTTAGAGGTCATAAAGCAGCACTGCATTAGTGATTCTAGAACTCCAAAATTCTAACAGACCTTTCATAAGTTTTCAGAAAATATAACAGCTACTGAATCTACTGGATTTCTAGACTCTAAAGAAATCTAAAGAAACTGGTACTAAATTGCAGTTTCTCTTTCCCCTTGAGCAGTGTACTTGTGCTTCATAATCTGTATTAGCTGAGAAAATGCATCTCATAAGTTTCTGAGAACTATATTGCTTTTATTCTTCTCAGCCGGCCCTGCAACCATACCTGCCCTTAGCTGTGGTTACATACTTCAAAAGGGACTTGAAACAAGTTGCATTATATACAATATACAGACTTATCTTTTGGTGCAACCTTTCATCTTTTTGAATTCTGATGAGTACATTTGCTTCTGAACACAAATTTGCAGCCATTCAAAAGGTGAAAAGGCAAGTAATGTTTATGTATAATAGGTTCTGTAGATTTCATTTGTAATTAATCTGGTATGTATTCCCTAATGTATAGGGAATAGATGATTTCATCTATGCATATCCAGTGCGATTGTGATCTGACATTCTGAAATATGTTCTTTTTTAATAAATGACGTAGATAGGGGCATATATGTGACTAGATGGATGTTTGCATACAGACCATATCTGTAAAACCATAAAATAAATTTAGTGCTACTACTACCTCGGTATTTTCATGTCCACTTATTCCTCATGCTTTTCTATTTTTTTTTTTTTTCTCCAAGATTCTTCTGAATTAGCTCAAGTATTTTAGGGAAGATATTATACTACAATTCACTGGAGTGCATCACTTAATTTGAGTGCGTAAAATCCCTGTGTTTCCAGTTCACCTCTTTCTGGATACTTATTGAGGACTACTGTGTATCTATGTGTCTGTTTAGTACACTGATAGAACATTGCTCATGTCATTTGGAAGCATAAATTGTACTCCAGTAGCAATGTTATATTGTAAAGGGTGCAAATTATCTGTACTTTTGGATACAGTAGAGTATCCAAATGACCCCCCAGAATAACAGAAACAGAACTGCATTTTTAAAGCTATTAAGCTGTGTGTGATGAAAAAACAGTTTATACATCAATCAGCTTGTATGAAAGGTATGGATGGCATTTTTCACTATATCCCAGCACTGTCCATTAACTATGAGAGAAAATAATCAGCTGGAAGTTTGCAAAATCATTAGCCAGCTATCTTCTAAAAATCATAGAGCTGAAATGCTGAACTCAATATTCCTCAGCAGTTATTCTGAGGATACTTTCTTTAAGCAGCAAGCAAGGTTAGAAACCCTTTAATTAAATCCAGGATTTTGAGGTGATAAATGAATTTAACAGTATTGACATATAAGAATATCATCAGGTATCATGAGACACATGATAAAATAAAGGCAAGAGGGATATTTCCAAGGGCAATACAGTAGGATTTGTGTAGACATGTTACCATTTAAACTATCCTAAGTTTTCTTTGCTGAGGTCATCTGCACATCTTTCATACAGTATTTCAGAGTCACAGAATGTTAGGGGTTGGAAGGGACCTCAGAAGATCATCTAGTCCAACCCAAGGGACTACCTGAAAGTTCATGTGCCTTTTTTTAACTGTAGAGATGGGACAATTTGTTACACATTTGTTTGTCCATTGTCAGGCACAGGATCCTTTCTTTACCTGTTTTTCGCATGGAGCTACCATCCTAACTTGAAGTGGGTAACTTTGGTACATTGGATTGAAATAACAAATGTTATTTACATATAGTGTTACCTATAAATAAATAATATACTATCTTATATGGCTTCTTGCATGATATGCACAAATATAATCTCTTTCAAGAATAGTTTCTGTCCACATAGAAATCACATTTATGAATCTAGGCCAGCAGTTCAGTGTGAGGGACTAAGGCAAATAAGAGAAGTATAGAAGGGAAGAGCATCAGTCTCTCTTCTCCATAGGAACACTGCATCTCTGGTTATGAATAGTATTGTTTTCTTTCAAAGAAACACAGAATACTGACACTGCTGTGTTTCTTTCAAATTCAGGTAGAATACGTAAGAAATGTTGAAAGCATACTTTGACCACATCACAGTTTAAATTATATGCTTTTGATTTTTAGCTGAGATCTGCAAGAATATCTTCCGTACTCAAATCTGTTCCAGATTCTTTCTTGATTTATTATGAATTAAATACTTATCTCATAATGTCTACTTCTGTTTTCTCACTTTTTTTTTCTAATGCCAAGGAATAAATAAGTAAATATCAAACTAAGCATTTGAATGAGATTTCATGATGATGTCCACTAGAATTTAAACCACCATTCTCAGTTTTGTTGCTTGACGGTATTTGCAATTAATTTGTGAATTTTGCACCAGTTCTTAATTGTTAGTTGGATTTTCTTTGTTGTCTTATACAGCAGATCTGAAAAATCAAATTGGAATGATGGGGCACATGTGCAGGTTATTATAGAAGTTGCTTTAAAAATTACCAAGGAAAAACCCATGTTATAAGGCTATCTTACAAACTGCTGATTTTTTTTTTTTCCTTTATTCAAACAAATGCATGTGTTGGTGCAGACCAGTTCTTAAGTTTCATTTTGTTAGGTTACATATCACCTTCTAGCTATCTGTTGCTACCTTTATTTTCCTGCCTCTCTCTTCTGTTCTTTTTGCTTCTGCTCTTTTCAGGTTCTCTGTCACTATTTTCATCTTTCAAAAAAACCTATCTTATTCTTTCCTTTTTCTTTCTCTCCTTCCTGTTTGTCTTTCACCAAAGCACATTGCCGAGTCATCTTCTACCATGCTGAATTGCTACTTGAAAACGATGTTCTTTCTTTCCTAACCTGGACCAATGCCACACGCTGTGGAGAGGGCAGAAACCTGCCAGAGCATGCCTGTGAAATATTCAGTACGTTAGAAATGAAGGATGGAAGTAGAGGACAATGCCTTTTTCTACGCATGGTCCTTACTATTTCATTCTAGTGCCTTTTTTTCTTTTTTTTTTTTTACATTAGGTTTGTGTAACTTCTATGTCAATAGAAGAGTAATAAGGAAGCTAATTTTAAAATCTTTAATACCTTTTCTAGTATGCTCAAAACAATGAATGCATAGGTTCTTAGGGTATAGGACGTGCTTCTGCTTCAAATGGTGTCTGGTGGGGTCATGGTATGTTGCTGCAGCAAATTAGCTCATCACTAGTTGGCTCTGTGTGTTGACACATGGCCCTGCTTTACTAGAATCTGATCTTGCTGACTTCAGGGGAGGTTTTTAACTTAGTTTTGCATGTTTCTTTATTAAGGACCCTAGATTCAGTTATAATAGATACTGATTATATCATCTTGCTGTTTGAATAATCTGGTCTTGAATAAGAAGCAGAGCTATTAGTATTTATAGAAAGGTGGCAATTAATATTGGTAGTGAAAAATGACAATTGAGAAGGAACTATAAATTAGACAACTACAGTAATTTCCAATTGTTCCATTAATCTGCAATTATTAAATGCTTCAAGCCTACTTTGAAAACCTCACTTCATCAAAATGTTTCAGACAAGGAGACTAATTTCTTTCAGAACCAGCTGTAGCTGGGAAATTACCCAGTGCATAGAAGTCTGCTTACCAGAGCCAAAATGAACAAAAATTAAAGCTACACAGACAAAACCTCTGAATTTAATAATAAACAGGAAGACAGAAAACTAATGTGCATTTAGGACATAGTTTTGCAAACATGCATGACAGTAGCTTTATGTTTCTAGGAGGCGTTTGTACTGTGTGGAACCACTCGAATGCAGAGTTGAACATATTTGAGTTAATTTTTAACACGTAGGTAACATGTTTATAATGTTGTACCTTGTTATTTTTATGAAGGATTAAAATGTCTTTATTGCATTGTATGCCTGTTAGAGAAATTACTTTCACAAGGTACAAGTTTTGTATCGGGTAGTATGGTAAGAAGTTTTTTATAATTTTTTTTTGGTTCACTGTATAAGAAGAAAAAGGAGATAAATTCTAACTTACAGGAATATTTGATTTGTGTGCAATTAATTACATTTATTATATACATTAATTTTCATTTATCTGTTTCATAAAGCTTTTGTGAGGAAACCACACTAAATATATCCTAGAAAGCTAAAATTTCTGTAAAAAACTATCAACGACAAAAACTAACAAAATAGAGCCTCTATGCAGTAGTCTTCAGTAATAATATTTAGTAACTTCGATACCAAGAAAGCCATTTCAGGTACAGTGTCTTGAACAGCAGGCAGCTTTGGGTTGCGGTTGTGCTGCAGCACCACCTAGTGCTCCAGGGAGCTGAAGGGATTTCCTTTCATTGCTGCCGAGGGGGGTGGAAAAAAAGGGGAGGGTGTTAAAAAATATTTGTTATCACATGCATAAGAGCTCTGAAGCATCAACAGTAATTTGCAAGGATTTTTTTTTTTAATGTTCATCTGGGAAAAATCGTTATTAATGTGTTCAAATTTAGCTTAGTAGGACTGACAAAATGCTTGATCTTGCAATGGTAAAGCTGATATAGAGCCCTTAGGGAAATTTGTGTACATATATGTATATACTGATGTTTAAAAATATTTATACTAGTACTCCCTTGAAACAGTCTACAGCTAGAGTGCTTTATATGAGAAAAGTACTGGCTTGGCAATGCTGCTAATGGGAGACAGTGTTTAACTTCAGGGTGTCCAGGAATATGGAGATACTATAACCCTCAGAGTTTCTCCCTGAATACAAAATTACAGTTACTCCAGGTGTGAATGCATCCCTGAATAAATTAATATTTTAAATGTTTTTACTAATGTTTTGACTAATCTCATAGCTTTCTGTGATATTGTAACTGGATGGATAGATGCAGGGAGACCAGTGGATGTAGTCTATATTGACCTTAGCAAGGCTTTTGACACAGTCTCCCATAACATCCTTGTGGAGAAACTCGGGAAGCGTGGGATGGATGAGCAGATAGTAAGATGGATTAGTAACTGGATGGACAATAGAGTCCAGAGAGTGGTGGTCAATGGTGCCCAGTACAGCTGGAAAGCTGTAACTAGTGGAGTCCCCCAGGGATCAGTGGTGGGACCAGTCCTGTTCAACATCTTTATCATTGACATTGATGATGGGACAGAGTCTTCTCAGCAAGTTTGCTGAGGACACAAAACTGGGAGGATTGGCTGATACACCTGAAGGTTGTGCGGCCATCCAGTGGGACTTGGACAGGCTGGAGAGCTGGGCAGAGCTGAACCTAATGAGGTTTAACAAGGATAAGTGCAGAGTCCTGCATCTAGGGAAGAAGAATAAATTACACCAGTGCAGACTGGGAGGTGATCTGCTGGAGGGCAGCCCTGTGGAGAAGGACTTAGGAGTCCTGGTAGATGACAAGTTCTCCATGGGACAGCAATGTGCCCTTGTGGCCAGGAAGGCCAATGGTATCCTGGGGTGCATTAAGAGGAGTGTGTCCAGCAGATAAGGGAGGTTCTGCTCCCCCTCTACTCTGCACTTGTGAGACTTCACCTGGAGTATTGTGTACAGTTCTGGGCTCTCCCATTCAAGAGAGACAGGGATCTGCTCAAGAGAGTCCAATGGAGGGCTGCAAGGATGATTAAGGGACTGGAACACATGCCTTACAAGGAAAGGCTGAGACACCTGGGGCTCTTTAGTCTAGACAAGAGAAGACTGAGAGGGCATTTGATAAATGTTTATAAATATGAGGGCTGAGGGTCAAGAGGAAAGGGGCAGCCTCTTCTCACTCATGCCCTGTGACAGGACAAGGGAGAATGGATATAAGCTGAAGCACAAGAGGCTCCACCTTAACATGAGGAGGAAATTCTTTACTGGAAGTGTCACAGAGCACTGGAATGGGCTCACCAGAGGGGTTGTGGAGTCTCCTTCTCTGGAGATTTTCAAAACCTGCCTGGCTGCGTTCCTTTGTGAGCTGTGCTAGATTGTATGATCCTGCTCTGGCAGGGGGTTGGACTCGAAGATCTCCAAGGTCCCTTCCAACCCCTGACACCCTGTGATACTCTCTGCTTAGAAGCCAGTTACACGGTGCAAGTTAGCATGATCATACCCACCATATATTTGATATAATACAGGCCAGACAGATATAATGTAACTTGTATTAAAGTCCACAATAAACTGGTAGCAAAATCAGGAGTAAGAAAAAGGTATTTCAGTTCCACCAATTCACAAGACCAGTGCTGTTATCATCCCTGCAACATCTTAGGTAGTTCCTAAGGCATGCTCTCTCTCTGTAAGAGAACAGTTTTTTACTGTTTTGTTTACACTTTGCAATTTATTTTAATCAATATGAGCTTTTATATACTGCAGTAACTTTTATTGCAAAACAAGTTTTCTGGAACAGGTGCAGACATCAATCTAACAACATCCTGGAAATGTAATGTATGCAGCATGATAAAAATCTTAGCATGAGAAATGTCTTGATTCAATAAGTAGACTGATGGATTTGGTTTAACTTCCTTTGCTAAGTTAATGACCATCTAAATATGTTTCTAAATAGAAATATGATAAACTACTTTTATCCAAATGTTCTCCTGTTTTCCTTCACTGAAAAAAAACCCAACCCCAAAACGTTGAAAAAGATACAAGACAGGCTTAACCTGAAGCTCAAAAAAGAGGGTGATTTTGAGAGTTGGCACTTATCCTCAAAAGTATCTGTGCTCTGTCTTAAAAAAAAAAAAAAATCTTTGTGTGCTTGTTTTTTTATCTTCTATGAATTCTTATAAGAATTTTTCACACAACACAGCTGTGCATATCAAACCCTAGTAAGAAGCAATATGAAATATACAACAAATTGATGTACTGATTTTGTGTGTGGGATGAATAAGGGCTTGACAGTCCACTGAAGCAGTGATATGACCAAGATTTTTGTATGCTGCATTTCCCCTTAGCTCAGTTTTCTTTATGTTGCCTTGGAACAATATGTGCATTCATTTAACTATGGAAAAAAAATGTTGGTCTGTTGCACAGTCTCATTTCACTGCAACTCAGATGGACTGAAAGAACAGCTGAATAACTTGAGATTGAAAACCTAAAAGGTCATGAATATTGGATGTAACAGCTGTTTCCATGAAAAAAAAAATGAATGATGTAATCCCATTGCTTAGAAATGTCTGGAATGTGACAATCAGTCACTTGGAATAGGATAAGGAAAACCAGTTTTAACCAGCCTTTCATTTCCTAGGAAAGACCATGTTTAGAGTTTTGCATGATGAAATCCTTCAGGGCAAAAGCTAAAACTGTCATTTGTCTAGCTATTTATTCTCTATGGAATATTAGAAATGCAATTTAGAAAAAGAATTCCTCTGCAGTAGCCTCAATCAGCTTTTGTGTTTGGTTGTTTTGTTGGGTTTTTTTCAGGAGGGTGACAAAATATTATAATAGAGAAATCTGACTCTGCTTAAAGTCTTTCAGTTACAATCTGAATATGTTAACTCATATCTGTAATAACGCATTGAGGATTTTTTTTAAGGTGCTAAGCTTGAACAGTGTGAGTGAAATCTGCGGCTTCATCTGTTTTCAGTGCTCTTGTTTGCTAGAATAAGTAGGAAGTCAACATGTGTGCACTCCATGCAGCCCCATTTAATTCCTTATTTTCTGAAAGAAAGAATGCAAAAATGTAGGGAGGAACAGATTAAACCTTCAGTCTCTGCTGTGTGCAAATGGAAGATACGCTGCAACAAAGGAATACATAATAGGTATGCAATGAAAAAAAAAAAAAAATTCTCAATGATTCTCAATTTAAATGCCAGTAATGCAAATGCCAAAGGCAGTATTCATTGATGTTTTCTTTATCAAAAGGAGAGGTTAATGTCTATGCTACTTCTCTGTGCCTCACGTAGGTGCGTTTCTTCATATAGTTTTTCTGAAGACATTAAATAAGTGCAAATACATGCAGTGGGGCCAGCACTTAGGACAGATTTGTTGTTAAACTTCATTTTTAAATTAAATTATGGTGATACACAGATTGCAAAAACTGTCATGTTAGAATTAATTTGCTTTGCTTTTGATCTGTTTATTGTTTCTAACTGATGTGTTTTCCTTTTTTGTTTATAGTGACTTAGGGGCTGTTTAGGGAAAATTGTAGAGGAAATCATGAAAATATCAGTTAACTGAAACTTCATTAAGTTTGAGTATTCCCACTCTTGTATTTAGACTTATATTACCTGTAAGAGAATAAACCCACCTTATTCTGATATCTTCAATTCCCCGAACTGAATTTTACCTATAAAGTTGCAGAACAACATAATATCATGTGACACTTGTCTTGATACCCTTTTTGAATTATTGTGTGTAAGTCTTTGATACACTCCATGCATAGCTGTACTTGTGTAAACTAGTAAGTACCAAGTAGAAAAGAGATCTGAATTTTGGTCTTTTGTGTCCCACTTGAGAACCACAGTATCATAATAGGGTGTAAACCAATTTTTTTTTAATTGTGGACATTGAGTCACTTATACAAATGGCATATTGTGGACAAAAAAGCCTATTCTGCTTTTCAGAAACTTTTCCAGTCAAGTTGTACATAATTTTCTTTACAAAATTTTGATTTAAATTAATAGGTATTTTTCCCAGAGATTTATTTAACTGGGAAACTTGAAACTAGCTTAACTCATGTTATCCAGCTCTGCCATACCCATAAAGATCAGAGTGGTTGCAGGGGAGGGCTGAATTCTTAGTCTACTATATTAAAAATGTGAGTTTCTAACATAAATTATGTAAACTGTCTGGTTAGTAAAGATAGCACAAGGGAAAAAAACATGGAAATTAAACCTCAAACAAAAGTATAAAATTGAAAAAAGTTAGTGACATTACAAGCTCAAAATTAGGAGGTTTTTTTTTTCTGGTTGAGGGGTTGTGGGGTTTTGTGTGTTGGGTTTTTTTGTTTGGTTGGTTTGGTTTGGGTTTGGTTTTTTTTTCTAAAGCCCCATAGCCCCTCATTTTTAAGAAATAAAAAACTCCCCACCCAATAATTCTATTTAGAATGTATAGGTCAACCCATGAGTGATGAAACTGATTACAGGCAACACTTCATCAAACATTTGCACTTTACCTAACCTTTCTGAAAATATTTGTATTTCTGGGAAAAAAATGTCTTGCTTGTTAATTCTACCCTTGAGTTGTTTTCCTTAGTGCCTTGTCTCTTTCACATCTCCGGAATAATTTGCTGAAAATATGCCCTGTTGTGCAGAGCTGCTAGCAATAAATATCTCTCAAAACATTTACAATGATACCATCCATCTCTGCTGAATTATCCTCCTACTATGTAGCATTTGTTTATTAAAATGTCAGATCGTGTATATTATTCTGCTTATATTTCTTTCACTGTGGATTTATTCATGATCTTTATAGTTTTCCTGATTATCTTAATCAGGTAGCCCATTTCCAACTCATCAATAGACTACATGACTTTCTCACCCAGCTTGAGTCATCAATAGCTCCCTCCTTTCCAGAGAGTGAAATCAGAAAGTAAAATACTAACTAGTAATACAAACTACATGCTGAGATGCATTTCTGGGAGTTACCTGGTATTCAACAGGAAATGGTTTTCCTGCTATTATATAAGGCAGGTCTGAATCAAGTTTCAAAAAGAGAACTGAGCTACTCATCCTCTGTTATGTTTTCTCAGCATTTTATCAGTTAAGCTCCAAAACAGAGGAAGCCCTTGAAGATTTATAGCATCTCAAGGTATCATGTCACCATTGCATATTAATTAAAGGTTTTAATTAACCTTGTAAATTCTATTTCATATTGTAAAAAGTATATAAACCTACAGTAGCCTGTTTGGGTAGTAGCACTTGATGAAAACCAATGTTTTTCCTATGAAAGATACAATATTTCTGAACCAGAATTATTTGAATTTGGAACTGAAATAATTTTCAACTGAAATAGATTGAAATATTTTTGAGATATATTTTTTTTTAAATTTGGCCAGAGAGCTTCATATAACACTGTTCTAAATGACTTGAGTAAATCCAAGTAATGTATTGTAGGATATGATCTTTGAGCACAGAACAAGCCTCTGTGGCCAAACCTGGAAATCCTCCTGCAGTCAAATTTTTCTCCTCTCTACTCTGAAGTCAGTAGTCCTAATCTGCTGTTTTGCTAAGCACTGAAATGAAGCATTTGTCTTACTGGTATTTGTCCTGCCATTTTTTGAATCAAATACTGTTACTTTATTTCCTTTTATTTTTTCCCCCTCTTTTTTTCCCCACTTTTAAAATTGCTGTTCATTCCTACAGAAGCAAATTATATTTACAGAAATTGATCTAAAATACACCCGAAACCCCCCCCCCCCCCCCCCCCCCCTCTTCTCTTCTGGGCCCCCCCCCCCCCCCCCCCCCCCCCCCCGCCAGGGGAAGGGGCCACCCGTACCCCCAACGCGCCGCGCGCCCCGCACCACCCCCGGCGCG
>JANIJG010026215.1:0-31212 GCA_024611175.1 Megaceryle torquata | reverse complement strand
CCCCCCCCCCCCCCCTTTATCATAAGTTTTGTGAATCCCAGGCTTCAAAAAGGATGTCTGAGAGAGAAGAAATCTTTTTCAGTATTTTATTTAGTTTTTGACAGCTAAGGCTATCCTGCATTAGCAAGCCAATGTCTTCAAATAGTTATGATATTTCATAAGGCATCTTCTCTTATAAAGGTCTTCTTCTGAAGAAAGGTAATTGTGTATCTATAACAGTAACATTTCTGTCCTTACACTCAGAGTTCAGAAGTGTGTAAGCGTTCAGGTGCTGTACTATTTGTGATGACTACAGTATCCTTCTGCGTGTTGACCATTTCAGAGGTTATATGAATAGTCAGCTCACTCAAAAACTCTAACTCTTGATCTTGTGATACATTTCAAGACTTTGCCTGCTGTCTATGTCATGTTTTAAATTTTGCTATTTTGGATACCTCTATCAGTCAGCTTGTTGCTAGTTGTTTAGAATGCTATCTCAACTTTGTATCTATATGAGGATACAAATAAGAATATTGTTTCCTCAACATTCTTACTTCTCAAAAGTGTGTTTTGCCTCGGGTAAATTTTGATACAAGATCAAGGGAGCAGTTTCACTGTGATTAGTAATGTGTAGAAGTTACTAAATAATTTGCAAAAGCAACAACTTTTCTTGGTGAGGATTTCTGTTTCTTTGGGTTGGATTATTTTTGTCCTCCTCATTTAGTGACTCCTTTAAAACAAATATCTCACTTTTAATAATGTTTCTGATTGTGATGCTTTCAGAAAAACTTGTCTTGTGTGTATTCACATGAGCTGATTGACCGTTATGTTTCTAATCTGGAGCAGTCTGAGAAGCTGTTTGTCATGGTTCCATGTGTGAGGTTAGATCTGCCACTATTGAAAGTATGAGGATGGGTGGGAACAAGAAAGCTGATCCACGAACAAAAAAGAAGGGAGGGGGGGAGGAATAAGAATGAGGAACGAATGAGGGTGTGGAGGTATGACAGCCTTTCGACATGACTTTGAAATAGTTAGACAGCCAGAGAATTCAGAAGGAATCCAGGGCAAATGAGGGTTACCAAAGGTCTGTGCAGAAGAGGGAGCCCTTTTAAAGATGACCAAGGAGAAGCTAAAAGTTCAGCTGTAATTAAGTTCAGTTCTGTAAGTGATTTTTCTCCTCCCATTCAGAACCTAATAGGTAATTATTACAAATGTGAACACTACAAAAGTAACAGTCTCTGTTTTGTAGGTGATGAATCACCCCACTGGGGAAGTCATAACTTCCTATTAATACATTTGTTCCAAGCGTATGATCTACCAGGTCCTAAAATAAATTTTAAGCTTCCTAATATTAACCCCATAAATACTTCCATTCTATTCAAAGCTTAAAATTGAAAATCAAAGTGATTTGGGGGTTAGATAATTACTCTTATGCTGTCAGAGGGTCTCTCCTCTCGGAGATCAGCTTTACAGGGTTACCAAGTGACCGATACTATTCTAGATTCCTTCCTGTCATAATGCCATAAACATTCTGCTGGAACTTAGGTCAGTGCTAAAAATAACCTTGCTAATTGCAAGTCTACATGTGTCGGCTGAAATTTCAGTTAGCTGCCATACAGCAGATCTGAATTCAGAGAAATCACTACTGTAGTTCAGAACGTGCAGAGGAAGAGAAGACAGGCCTAAACTTGATCCACACAACAACATAGGTAGAAGCGGCAGACTATTGCTGTATTTCATGCAAAACAGAAGCTGCTGTTGCTGCTGCACTGAAGATGGATTGGCTTACTTGTCTGTCTTGAAAACAGACAGTTGTTTTCTGAATTGCTAGTTGCGTGTACCTCCTTTAGCCGAGGAAAGGAAATAGCACTGTTTTTGCAAAGCTGATGCCTGAAAACTCTCCTTCCAGTATAAATGAGGTAAGACACTGTTAAAGTGAAATATTTTGCAAAACTCCAGAAACATCTAAATCAATAACAGTGTTTTTACAAAACTCTAGAAATGTCTAAACAAATAAATTAGCAGTGTTTTAAGTTATTTTAGTAATATTTTTTAAACAAATATTTTTTAAAATTGGCTTCTTTAGAAGTATTTTGTGGTCTAAATGTGTTTGGCTTGAAATAATATATTATGTTTCCTGTACACTATAAATCTAACTTTCAGAATTGTCAGATCTTTTTCCTTGTGGATGTAGATTTCTGAATATCGAGAAAAGCTTGTTTGGTCTCTTTTGCTCCCTATTCTACATAATGTAAAGTTTCTCAATCACAATCTTAAGCTTAACCAATTTAAATCTTTCACTTCTGAAGGTAAAAAAGATGGTTGTATGGTGTAAAGCTCTTAGTTCCATGTTTTGGTGTGGATATTACAGCTTTTTTGTGTGTGTTGAGGTGAAACTTAATGCTCAGTCTTCTCAATTCCCTGAGACGTTACTCAGCTAACTTTTTATAGGTCAAAGTATAATTAGAAATAGACACTGTAAGATTACAATTACATTACTTTGGCTAAAACTTTGACCTATATTGTGAAGTGATGTGTTGGAAACCAACAGACTGGAAGTAATGTAAGCAAAAGAAAATACAGAACTTCATCATTATATATAGATTTAACTTTATTAGAAAATTAGATTCTGTAACTCTTTGTAGGGAGACTGAATATGACATGAATACTCTGATGTTTATCACATTTACATTAGTTTAGAAGACCATTAAAAAATATACTGAGAGCTGTACCCTTTCTAAAGGCTCTTTGTTTTGTTTTTGTTCTCCTCTCCCAAAGTTGTCCATGTGTCATGTCCTGAGGAATATGCTCAGACTGCTCAAAAGTGTCTGTTCTCTCTGCAAGATTATCCATTCTTTTTAAATTGTACCTACAGGAAAAGTTCAGGAATTTCTGATTAGTGCAGACTGTTTTCTTCAAATATTTGTATTGGATTAAGACAATAAAGAATTTTTACTTCCCTGAAGAAAAGCTGGCACTGGATGGAAAATTGTTGATTGGTGTACAGGTTGTACAAGGTGCCAGAAGAATAGGAAATCAGCCTATGACAATAGTTACATCTCCCATTTGGGTAGGAATTTCTCATTGACTTTTTAAAGGTTTTTACTTTTGCTCTTCAGCTGCCCATGCATGAGTGGCCAATTGCTGCTCTTTAGATTTCACTGGCTAAGCAAGTTGGGACTTAATCTCTATCATGGCAGTCATTGCAGTATTCTTCTCAAAAGTGCTATTTGTGAAAGTTTTATTTAAAGCTCTGAAGCAACAAGGAGTGGAAAATTCTGCAACAGTGATGCGTGCTTAGCACTTGACTAAGTGTAATGGATGCTTATTTACATAAATATTATTGCTCCATTTCTTTTAGTTTTCTGAATACTGTTTCAGATACATGTATCAGCAAAATAGGAGTCTAAATTCTTTATGCTTCACATAGGCATGCCTATATTACTACTTTAGTTTAGGTTGAGAGTGTGAATTTATTTATTTATTAGGGTGATTCTGCTCTTTATTCCCATTCAACAATCTTGGGCTCATGCTAGAGAGTAGTTGCCCTGTGTGCAAACTGTTGTCACTCACAGTCTGCCAACTAGGGATTTTTTTTTTCTCAGTGTTTGTGTGTCTGCTTCATTTTTGTCGCATCTGTAGTAATGATTTTCTTTTGTATTTCATTTGAATTTCCTGTGCAAGTAGGTTTTGCATATGATGTATATGTGAATGTCTCAAGTTTGATAAGTGAAGAAACTTTCTCAGAAATGAATATTTTGCTGGTTTCCTTTTCACAGTATTCCCACCTCAGAGACAAAATCAGAAAGTGTAGAGTCAAGTTCAGTTTTGATTACTACCCGCATTTTATGTGAAGTCTGCAAAACAGAGTTTTCATACTCTATTTTCTATAAATCCAAGTTGAAAATATCTTCAGGAGAGTTTTGTGAATTCTTTTGATGCTCATAATCCTACTTGAAATTGTAAAAGATATAATGAAATACAAACAGTAGTGTCAGATTTTAGAAATTCTTCACACCGTGAACTTCAAAAGAAGGTATGGCTAATGTTTTGGGAAAGGGTCATTTCAATGAGCAGTTTTGTCATCCTTTGTGCTGTGCTTCCATCTCAAAGTGAGACTGTTTTATTTATTAGGAGCTATTGCCCCCCCCCCCCCCCCCCTTTTATTAAGAGCTAAATGGTCAATATGGGTTTTAGGACATCTTCTTTCTGGAAGTTAATTTATAATAATGAGTTAGAAGAGTCATAAGGTTCTACTTAATGTATTAGTGTTTGACTAATGTTTTTTTTTTGGAGAGCAGGATATTGAATTATAGGCAGTGTTAGAATTTTAAGAGAATGAATGTAGATGAGATATATACACACACACATATATAAGTTTGACAGACTTGCTGTTACCAATAACATTTCAAGAATTTCTCAGCTGACCGTGTTTCCTATTGGTTCAGTGTGACTCAGTTTCTCACAAAACACTTCATGAAGTGATGAAAAAGTCTTTGTGAAAAGACCTCAATATTTAAGTGTGAAATAAAAATATTATTTAAAAATATCAATACTCATTCCATTTTACTCAAACTTACCAGGTGATATTCCAGGATAGCTGATATCCTACTGTGGTTTGTCAAGAAAGAGAAAACTGTTGCATTCTTTGATTTTTCTACAGCTTAATGGTTTTTCTATTTTGTTGGAAGATGATCTGCATAGAAATACACTGTGCAGTTGAAATGTGTTGAAAATCTAATAGCTACAGAATCTGTTAAGAATGCAACCTTTCAGAGTGAATGGGTGTGTGTGTTTCTTGTTATTAGTTCCAGACTAGAAATTGTTAGCAGTCCCTGTTGTCAGGGCTGCTGCAAGTGTTTTTCTTTCCAAGATTGTTATACAGAAATGCTGTCTTTAGCCTACCTGAGTTACACTGTTTCTCATTGTCTGTGGGCATTTTATATTACTGGTGCAAGATGTGGAGACTTAGTCCAGCTACCTCTGCCAGGCAGAGTGAGTCAGGCTTTGGCAGGGATATTAGCTCAAGTGTGACACCATGAGAGTACAGTTACTGTATTTCTAGGGTCACACCTTCTCCAGAAACAGTAATGCAGAGGAAAGCCTGTGGCAAAGCTAAGTTTGTACAGACCCAGCTCAGCTGATCCAAGAATATGGAAATAAGAACACTTGAATTTGATGTGCTTCTTTACCTTTCCTCCTACCTTGTCTATGCTTCAGACTGCCACAGTCTGGGGATCTTGTGCTATTTCATGTGTATCTTATTATCCAAGAAAGATGAAAGATTTGACTTTGTGTAAATTCAGGATTCAATTCAAGGCTAAATTGATGATGAATATTTGTTCAGGAAATAAAAATAGACACAAGCAAGTACAATGCATGTATATGCATTTGAAGCTTAAAGCCAGTTAAATTCATTACTTCCACATTGACAACTTCATCTATTGAATTTCAGAGGGTTACTTTACAAGCCCAGACATGGCAACAACTTTTCTTTTTCTCCTTGTGCCTGCACAGTGATAGGAGTTATGCTCATCACTGACAGCTACAGCTTAGACGAAGATCATTTATAATTTATCTCCATATAGCTATAAAATAAAATGTCATATAGAGAAATGCAAGGTTTTTTATAGATAAAACTGTTCTTTTCTCTGTCAGCATAAGAAACAATTTATCTCGACCAAAACCACAGGTCATGCCATCTTACTTTCTTAAAGATGTGAATGACGCTGACTTTGAAGTGCTTTATAAATCAGGGATCTTATTCCAGATAGCATCATTTAATAAATATATTTACCTATATGTGTATATATAAATGAGTAAATATTTAAATAAGCACTGCTCATTTCCTGCTTCTTTCAAGACACTTCAGTCCTTGGGTGTTGTGTATGAGTACTTTCTCAAGCAGCATCAACATCTTGACAGCCATTAAGTCTGTCAGTGCTTTACGCTGTAAAGTTCTCTTGTAAAGCTAAAACTGGCACTATTATGGGAATGATACAGGAGAATTAATCTGCCAGAGCACAAGCTAACTACTTAGAACTGTCATACTGGAATATGCTATATAGGAATAAGCTCTACATTCTTGTAGCATTTTTCTAAATTACAGTTACAGTGGTTTTGAGTAGTTCTAAAATATTATGTTTAATTTTAAATATTTGGTTTGAAATACAGTATTAAAATGTTAATGTCTGGCACTCTCAATCATATAAGCAGCCAGAACAAGCATGTACTATTATTGACGTTGAATTTTAGGTTCCTCAGAGCCAGTTTAATTGGAAAGAAGTGCTTCATTGTGTCAGTTGGATAGGACAATTTTTAGTAATTGTTACAAGTGTTTGTGATTAAAGTACTTCAGATAAGGTATAAAATCTGAGTTTTGATCATCTGCTGTTTATACAGTATCGTCTTTACATGTAAATCAAAAAAAATCAAGGATATTATGGACATGATTTTGTTTGAAAATAAGATACAGTAGACAAACTGTTAAATAACTGAGAGCCACCTGTGGTATGACAGAGAGATTTGAAAATGATGAGAGAGAAGTTACTAGATAGTACATATTTAATTGTTTTTATATGCTAAGGCTCATGTAAGCATTTTGATACTTGCCAAAAGCCAATTAAAGTAGTTTGAATGGTTTAGTTAGCTTTGGATATCATGATTCCAGGTTTTCAATTTAGTCTCCATTATATTCCTTGTTACCTGCAAAAGACCTCCTGTTTTCTTCCTTCTGTAGATGTAAATCAGGGTTTTTTGGTTTGTTTTGGCCTCAAAGGTAATAAAGACTAAAAACATACAGGAACATTCTCCATGACTCACATTGTACCTATCACAAACAAATAAGGACTGATTGTCATATTAGACATATTCTGACCCCGACTGTCTTATAAGAGAGTGAGTGATATCCAGTGTGGAACATGCCTCCTGGTACACTGGGTAGGTGGTAGCTGTTTCAGACTACTGGAAATGCCTCCACATGCTTGGGGTGTTTTATAGTTGTTACTAACCTCCTGGAGGATCTACAGCTTTCCAGCTGACTTGAACACTTGTTCTGGGAGAGGGCAGGAAGGTCATGAGCAGCAAACATCATGCAAGATACGCTATAAGGCTTCTTTTCCATATTTCTGAACCAAGAAAGAAAAATCTCAGAGGTTCCTGTAAGGGTTCATGGATTTGTTAGCTTTTATTGAACAACATAAAAGGCAACAACAGGGCTAATAAAGCAAAGTCTGATAACAAAGAACAAGAGAGTCTGTGTCCTTTTTGCTGTCCTTAAAAGTGACTGATGGAAAGTAACTCCAAAAAACATGCCACAGAAGCTCCTGGAGGCTTAGCTGCACTTAGATATAAAATAGCCACTTATCTTGAAAACTTCCCCTCACGGTATCAATTTTCACTTTAGAAAACTTGGCACAGATAGTAGTTCTTCACTTCTGACCTGTTCCAGAAAAGAAGGAAGAGCACAGTCACCATCTTGAGTGTTTGACATGAGAGTAAAGAGTCTCACATCAAATTCTGTTACAGACACTAAGCTTTAGTCAAAAAGATTGAATGACGTTAGCATTATTTGGCTTGAACAAGCAAAAATGTTTTTATTAAAATTTTTCTCTTGTGTTTTGCATGTCTGTGCAGAAGGACTGAATTTTTCTCCTGTAGGAACTTGCAGTTCCTTTTATTTCTTTATTTTGATGTTGTTGCATTAAGAGGTAAAGTAATTTGGCAGAAACTAAACCTCCTTGCATTCCAGCTTGTCCTCAGATATCAGCGGGGCTGGGGGCAGCTAGGTTTAGATTCAAAGTGATGTCCAGTTTGGCACTATGAGCCTGATTACACAGATGCACTCAACAGCGCGCTGCGCTTTCCGTCTAGTCGCACTCTCACACGCAGCACCCAATGAGAGATGTTTGTGACCAGCTACATGAACAATGCAGTTTAGTGGAGCAACAGGATTACAGGTTCTTAGGGATTGCTGGTGATAAATACACTGTCTGCAAAACCACGTGCAAGTATCAAGATTGTAAATAATATAGCTTGGTTACAAAATGCATTAACAACAGCTCTGCAGAGATTTCTTTTTTTTTTTTTTCTGAGAAAGCACTTGGGGAAAGTCCAGATCTTACCCAAAGGCCCCTCTGTGGAGGAGGAGGAGAGGCTCAGCCCAGCAACTGATCCTAGAAGTCAGAGGTGATTTGCAGTGGTGTCTCCTCTGACTTGTTCACAATGGTATCTTCCCTAAGATTCCCCCTTTTTTAAACCATTTTTACATTATTTCTTATCTTGGAGGTGGAGCTTGAGTGACTCTAGTTATACATACCTTTATTACGATTGGTGTAAAATTCTCTCATTTTGCTTTTAAAGGTATAGATAAAGAAAATGCAGGGCACAAGCTCAGTGAGAGGTGGTCGCACTTTGGAGGCAGGCAGCCTTTGGTATGGAAGTGTGTTTTGGTATTATAATGATATTGTAATGAGCAAAGTTTACACAAAGGACAGCACTCTTTCAAAAAATGACAGACTGTTGGCTGAGCGTGGCAAATAATGCAGCTTATCTGTTCCATAGTATCACAAAGTTTCCATCTCTTCAGTCTTCACTCCACCCCCATGCTGTTCGCAGGCGGTGTTGTCCAGGGAACCACTGTGGAATGGATTCCTTACATACCAGTTGCACTCCACCCTGGGAGCTTCTTTCATGTTATACCTTTCCTTAATATGTGAACAGTGCTGTATTTTTAATATGATTTTAATTTCTAAGTCACCTTCAGTCATTATTCCACAGATGTCTTCTATTTCAGTAGTTCACTGCTGTCTAAAATGCTTTGTACTATTTCTGTGAGGTTACATGTTGTTTGTTATTTGAAAAAACATTATTTCAAGAATGAGACTTCTTTTTCTCCATGAAATTTTCTTTCATCTAAACTCTTACCTTCAGGAACAGCTCCTTCCCCCAAAATCCCTAATGAAGTCTATTGAGTTTAATAGAACAAGAGTCTTTCTGAAGAAGTCCATAACTATGAAGAATCTTTTAAGAGAAAAGCACCTACTTTATTGTATAAACAAGAAGAGATTAGCTCATCCAAGAGCACAGCTCGGGCAACGAAGATCCTATGGCCCTGAAAAGGGCTTAAAGAATTCTTGAAATTGTTTTTGGTTTGTGTCAAGAGAAATTCCAAATTTTCTTCAAAGTAAAAATGAGAGAACAAGGGTGGCCCATATTCAAAACTGAACTATTAAAGTAATTTGGAGTAGTTTGGCTGCATAAAGCTTTAAAAACTTACTGTTTTAAAAAAGATAACTTTTTTCTGAAAAAATGCTAAACTCTTGGTTTAGTATTGAGTTTTTATCATTATCTTGTAGATCAAATTATGAAAGTTTTGAGTAGTCTTCTTTCTGCTTCTTGTAGCTGACATGATTGTTTATCCTATTCAATTTTTGTATGTCATGCACGATGTGATAGTTGGGGCTTCTTCAGACCCAATAAACTACACTCTCTGCTGAGATTAAAAACTGCCTAGTAATGGTTAGGCAACCAACAACTGGTTGTTTTAACTACAGTTGAGTGTAGTAAAGTGAGCAAAACTTCCTTACCTTTGCATCCTCAATTATCTTTTGCATGTGGTAATTTGAACTTGTTAGAAATGCCTTTAATGTCCATTTAGAATTTATGGCTTGCAGAATGCACTCTTCCATTTCAGTAGGCACAAATACATAATACATGATGAGCATGCTTAGGATAAAGCTACCTCATAATTTTTGCTCATACTTTTGTGATGTTAAATGATCAGTGAAAAATAAATATATTATCATCATCCAGCAAGCAGGCATTTAAAAATGCTTACTGTTTTTCAAAACTTCTCTACTACTAGTTGCTTGTCTAGAATTTCATGCAGATTTGCATTTTGCTATTTTTACTACTTTTTCAGTGGTATCTAGAATCACAGTCTGCTACTACTATATTGCACAGTTCAGTACCATCTGTTGTGTTGCATGGAAAAAAAAAACCTGCTCTAGAGTACCTGTGCAATATTGTCTTAGAGTGTGCAGTACAAAACCAGGTTTCAGTGAGCAAAAATATGAGTTTTTCTATTGTTTTAATTCTTTTTATGTGCTGCTTTTTAAAATGTAGGAAGTTAGGCCTTCAAGCATGTTAAAGCATATCAATTTTTATAAAGTAAGATAAATGAACAGTTGTATGGTAACCCAATGAAGAAATGTTGTACGGTGATAAATTTATGGGCAAAGTCTCCGACCATTGTGGGCTTGGCTAATTATGAGGTGTACATCAATGTATTTCTCATTCTGAAGGTTTCAGAGGATTTCCAGGTTGTAACTTTAGACACATTACACAGTGGAACTAGTGGAAATTCTGGAACATGAAAGCAACATTGAGCTGCAGGTGTCACATCACTTCCCATACCAATTCAGTTGCCATATTCATTTTGTGTATGTGACTTCTTAAAGAAAATTTGTGAGTCAATTTTACTAGTGTCAGGCATATCCTAGAAACAGCTAGCCCAGATTTGTTTAAATGATACTCTTTTGGTACCGTTCTGAGGTGCCTCATTTTACTGCCATAACTTCTCTTGCGGTTCTCTAGTTCCATTCCAGGCATTATGGTAGAGGACTTACGGTACAGTGTGTTTGTGCATCAGCTATCTGAAGCTTCCTGGGTTGACTGAATACTTCCTTGTATTTAAGAATCTGGTCTGTGGTGAATGCTGTGACCAGAAATTCTTTTTACATTAAAGTACTGATTAAACTTAATAGGGGAAATAAATGTTTGAAAGTGGTCTGTCTTCTCTGCAGCCATCCCTTAATGCAGAAAAGGTACAGGATGGCATAGGTTTGTAAAGCACTGCAGCTGGTCCTGTAAGCAAGCTGGAATAGCTTCCAGCAGCAACTGTCCTGCTTCTGGACAAAAGGATCCTTTTGCTTGGCCCATACGGCAAAACAACTGAAAACTGCTGGAACCCTGAGATGGGAGCTTCACATTTAACATTTGGGGCATGGTTACTCAGCCTGAAGTGCTTAGTGAGTGATGTATTTTAGTCCCTTGTTCCTTGCTCATTTTCCTTGCAGACTGATAGTCAACCAATATACTTGCACAAGAAACATCTTAATAAAACACATCACATAGCTTACTAATAATTACAGAGCAACTACACGTCTGTTACAGTTCCAAACAAACTATTACTATTTTATCAACTTTGTCAACTGATGGTTAACATCTATTTCATTATTATTTTGAAGTACAGAGATGTAAGTCTGTAACTCACTGATTCCTGAGATAAAAGAACACAGTAGAAACATGCCTACTTGGAGTTCACCAGACTGGATATTTATTTTCAAAACTTTTCTTGAGAATTCTGTAATAATAATGTTTACAAAATAGAAAGCAGATCTTTCCTTGCAAATGTATCAAGAAAGCTGGGCTTCTGTAACACCTGAAAATTTGAAAAAAATCTGTTTTAAAATAGGGCTTTATTAAAGAAGGAAAAAAAAAAAAAAAACCAAAAAAAAATTTATCTACAGGGAAAACACTTCTGTCAAGTTCACAACTTTCTCATATTGCATTTTAGCCAAAGGTATAATAAAAATTACTTACTGGAATTTTGCATTAATGAAAACTTTCCCAGGCTGGGAAAGAGAATAACGTGCAGAAGAGGATGATGCATCAGAAAAAGTTACTCTTAGTAGCATAGGTAGTATCACGAGGGAAGACCAGAGCAGTTTAGTTTAGAAGTTTGGACCAACATGTTTCCAAGCTGTCAGTGTCAGCAGAAAGCAGAATTGCCAATCTTAGAGTCCTCCTAGTAGCTGTCTTCCTGCTGTAGTTTTCATACTTCACCCCGTAAAATGTATTAATTTCTGAATGCTACAGCAATACCAGCTACACTACTTCAGCACTTCAAGTCACTTTCTGATGACCATGTGACTCACCATGAGTCCAGAGTTTTCCATGGCCCTTGATTTTGCTTAGTCAAACTCTGGAGTTTTCATATATGGGTGATTTCTTTGACTTATTTTTTTTACTTTAAAAAAGCTGTGGGGGAAAAAAAAAAGCGAGTAGCATTTGCTCTTAAGGTTTCACCAATAATCCAAAATAGAAGAGAACAATTTTATTCTAATTATAACACTGATTGCCTGTACATGAAAGTAGAGATGAAAAATTATTTCATTTTGAGAAGATGGAGTTAATTTTAAAAGTACCTTTCTGAAAGCTGCAAATCTTTCTTTGTTCAGCAATAAAAACCACTCCTCTTGTGCTCTTTATAGATAAGCATAAAAGGGTAGTGCAAGGAGAGATTTTAATAGATAATTTTCAAGTATGTATTAAAAAAAAACCCCTGAAAATTCCTTGGCAAATATTCTAAATTTTTTCTGAAGAGAAGAATTTATACATTCTGATTGGAATCCTTGTCTTCTGATGAATTAAGATGTTGTTAATAGAATAGACCAAATGGATAGACATTTTCTTAAATCATAGATATTGTTTCTCATGTAGAGTAGTTGTAATACTCAATGGCAGTCTGTTTTCCTACGGAGGTTTTGCTGCAAGATCAAAGAACAGAAATCTGTGGTATGGTTTCTCTGTCACTGATATTAAATCTAAAGCAACATACTGCAACCTTTCATCTTTTGGTAGTTTCATGTATACATTAACAGAATTTTTTGAAGAGTAGAGGAAAAAGTATTTTTTTTTTTCAAGTCAACATCAAAGCTTAGTTTTTATAGACTCTTGAGGGTTTGTTTACACACTTTTTCTTTGTCTACTGTGGTGTTTGCAGTTCAGGGTATTTCAGTTGACGTAAAAGGCTATGAGCAGACTGATGGATTCAGCAGCTGCAAATTACAGGATCAGCTGTGTGGAAGACTGAGTGAAGTGGGCAGTTGGCAGCCAAATGGGTACAACCCCTGTAGCCTAAGAAATTCCACAGTAAGCTATCCTGTAGGATAGCCCATGGGAGGATGATAAAATCTTTAACACCACTATGAAACCACGTAAAAATAAAAATGTCTAGGGGATGTGTGAGATGAATGATTACAAAAAGTTGGTTTTGAAATGATGGTTTCTAAAAATCAGGCTATCATAGTTTCTGTTGTGAAACTATATACTGATAAAATGGGGAAGGATTTCCATGTTTATATTTATAGGCCATATATTATTGTTGTTTACCAGAATCTATGCATATTTAGAAATAGATGCTAATAGATAAATGCTGGTTTCTCATTTCTTAGAATGAGGAAGAATGAGAATGAGCCTGTGTTGTACTATCTACAGTGAAGCCACGAGGTCTTGATATTGAGCCTCAGTAAAGTCAGGAACTTACATAAATTACATTGGCATGACATTTTTGTGCTTTATTTGAACTGCATTATTACAGAATATTATTACATTCACACATCCGCTATATAAAATGATTTAATTTTGCTGAATTTTAAATCTAGACATCAGGTACAGTAGTAAGGAGATGTTGTACTAGATAATGCCAACTGGATGTGACATTATATTGTTTCCTCTCAAATATGTTGTTGTGTGTAATGAAAAGATGTAAGTAAATAGGCTGCTGCTTTATTAAAACTCTTCTGTTGAGGTCTGATCGGTGTTAACTTCTATGGCACAAGTGATCATTTCTTCATAATCATGTTTTTTTGATAAAGGGCTGGCATTAACCTTTACAGAGCTATTCTTTTGTCCTTTGTGCAGCCTTCACCTTCCCATCATATGACAATTAAAAACCAAGGGAGGGGGGTACCAATAGGAGCCTAAATTCTTTTTTCCAATATTTATGTAAGATGGACTACCCTTAAACCCAGGTCTAATCCATTTTATCTAGGAAGCTGGCCTGTGGTGGAATGAAACCCTGTTCTTGTGACAATGGCTACAGGTTCAGCTAGAAGTCACCCAAAACCCAATGTTATGTGATGCAGAAATGTCAGCTTATAGCTCTTAAGATTTTTTTTCAAGAAATAGCCAATAGATTGATACATGACTGTGTGACATGAATGCAGAGTCTGACATACTGGGACTGCTGATCAACTAATAGCTGTCACACAATCGGTTAGAGCATGTTCAGTAAGATAGTTGCATAAGATAGACTTACTGGTCTGTAAGTACACAGTGAATCCAGCTTACTTTTGTCTGCCTTCAGACTTAAGAGTGTATGTGCAGGTAGACTGAATAGCATATATGTAATATTGAACTGGACATATTGAAATTGTGCATGTACTGTAGGCATTTGTCCAGGACTTCTGGATGTTGAATAGCTGGAGATATTAAATCACTTGAAATCTATGTCTGTCCCTGTTGCAAATGAAATCAGACTTCCTGAATGGTTCGGTTAGATTTCTTCTCTTCCTATTAGGTGACAAACCCCCCCCCCCCCAAAACAAACAAACAAACAAAACCTAAACCAAAACAGAAAAACAAACAGCTCTAAAGATTGTCATGTCAACACACCTATCAGCAAAAGAAAAAATCATTTTTATTCTCATATGAAAGTAAAGACAAGACTACGGTGACAGTTCAATGCTATATTGATTCAAGGCCAGAAGGGAGAGGGAGTTGATGCTCAAGTCAGAAAAAAAGGAGTTCAGAGTCTATATATTATGAAAAGGTATGTAGGGATTTGATTTCATTCCTGGCTTATTCAGCCACTTGGGAAATAACTCCCTGTCTTTTGGCCACCCACACTTTCTAAACCCAAAATCCTTTAAGCACCATTACTTTGTCTCTCACTGTAATGGTATTCTTATAGGTTAAGATCAGAGTATGTGACCTTTACTTGGATAATGATGAGGTCAGCCTTAGGTTCTCTCCATATTACAGAAACTGTCAAGAGTGGTTAATTATCTCGTTAGTACATAAAACATTTGGCTGCTATTAGGCTTATAATTGTCTGTATGTAAGTCAGACTTTGTTGTCTGAGGAAAATGAGAAACTTAGAACAAGCCAGGTAAAAATTAACAGCATATGTCCTTGAATATGTACTTCTTTCAAACCTCTAGTGGTACTGGCATTTGCATTTTGATGGAAAATTTTCTGTGTTGTTGTGGAAAGTTTGTCTGCTTCAGAAATTTGAGATGCTTTGGTAGCTATCAAAATGGTAGCTCAAGACAGATTTGTTTGAAGTGTGGGTCTGAACTCTTGATTTAGAGTATTATCTGGATTCATTAGCCAATATTTTCAGTACATTATGTAAGAATTGTCAGGAGGCACTTGCTCATTGTTAATGCTTTTTCCTTAGGGTTTTGCATTTTCAACCTTTCTGAAAATTCTTATGGCAGTTGAATTTAGCATGTAATGTGTGTGAGAAGCTGGAAAATAATGAAAACTTGTTTTGCAGATTGACACAAACTTAAACTCATCCACATGAGCGGTCTAATTGAAGATATCTTAAGTGTTTTTCTAAAGATTGAGTCTAATTTGCAAAGTTACAGGTACTGGGCAACAATCTATTTTTTAATCCCTGAAATTAAAATTAAATGGGGCTATTGCCAAGAGCAAAAGGACAACAGCATTGGAGAAGTGAATGCAAATTCAGTCAAACTAATTCACTGAAACTGTTCTTTAAAACATTTGAAACATAAAAATACAGCTGTGCTTTTCAGTCAAATTTCAGTTACTGTTGGATAAATGGAGAATATTAACCTTTGCCAAAGCCTGGAAAAGATTTTGCTGAGAGTTTCAGCCCCAAAACTCTGCTTGTTGAAACTCCAACATTTTGGGCTCATCTCTGTCATTTCTGAGATCCCATAGGGATAGGAGTTAGGGGACAGTGCTTTATTAAAAGTAGTAACTAACTGTTAGTACTCGACCATAACAGTTTCTCAAAGGCTAATATAGTGCTGTTGTATTAAAATTATTTAATCTAGGGATTTGGTTTTGGTTTAATTTGTTCTATACATACAATTACATATTCAATAATTTAGTTTTATTTTCAGACTGTCAAGTCCGAACTGATAAGAATTACTGTACTGTATTATTAGTTCAGAAAGAATCAGCCTTACTGATTGTTCTTGTCATTCTACTGCTGTACAAAACCAAAAGATTACCATCAAAAACATAACATTTCATAGTAATTGTCTGCTATAATTGTATTAGACTTGAAATGAATCAAAATTGATGTTTATTCTCATTTTTATTGGTGTTATGTATGCCCTTTATCTAAAAAGTACATCTCTGAAGGTTTGAATTAAAATAATTTTGTGGTTATTGGGTTTTTTTTTTTGATTTAAAATAAGCTCTTATGTCACTTTTAGATACATGCAACAAATGTAGGAAAAAAAACCTTCTAGGATCCAGTGCTATTTTTTTTCCTGTTTAAATCATGTAACCTTACTTGTTTATACTATGGGTTTTACAAATAGTTTTCAAACAGAATTGTTATAAAGCTATGTCTTTGATCAATAGTACATGCCTAAATATTTTTTAGTCTTGTGACTTATCCTGTCATAAAGAAAATTAAGATTTTACACTGTATGCAGCACAGTTTAGAAATCGGGAACATTAATTGCTGAATTTGGAGGATACCATCCCATCAAAACCTTAGTATTATAACCTGGTAACTTAAATATTCTTTTCTGCTTGCTCAACACAACTGTTTGAATCTTGTCTGCTTTCCCTCTTTCTCCTTCTTTACCCACCTTCTTCTCTTCAGTTTTTTAGTTCAGAAAAAACAGTGCCATCTCATCACAGCAATGAGCAGTGGATCTCAGAAACAGTTGATACACATTAAGTCTATCCCACACTTTTTCCCTACTTGGCTATAGAGGCTGGATTAAAATGTATGTTTTGTCCAAAATAATTTTGTTGATGATGGCACAGATCAGATTCTTTGGATTTTATCTGAGGTGGGGTGAAGAAGGGAGGGAGACTGCTTATGGCGGTCTTATCACTTTCATTCCTATTGCTGTCTTCTAAGATGTCACTGTACAGTGTTAGTTTTCTGCTTCTGATTCATGTGATCTTGTGCCATCCTTCTTTACTGTATGCTGTCGCTGCACTTAACAGGGCAGTGCTGACAAACAGGACAGCTGCTGGTTCAGTTGTTCAGTTGTTGTAGCATTGCCATAAATAAAATTTTTTAAAAAAAGAAAAAAAGGGGGAAAAAATCCCCAAATAAATAAAAGAGCACCCTGGATATATTAATTACATTATCTTTCCTCTCTGAAATAATCTCTTCTGCAGATAGATTAAAATAGATTAAAAGTAAAGATGATCCATGTAAGGACCATGCCTATAACTAAATATCAATTTTGTTTTTCCATTACAGGATATTTGTGAAGATATCTCTGATCACGTTGAACAAATTCATGCTCTACTAGAGACTGAGTTTTCCCTGAAGCTTCTGTCTTACTCTGTCAATGTGATAGTCGATATCCATACAGTACAGCTACTCTGGCACCAGCTACGTGTTTCTGTTCTGGTTCTGAGGGAGCGCATTCTCCAGGGACTACAAGACGCCAATGGAAACTACACCAGGCAGACTGATATTCTGCAAGCATTTTCTGAAGAGACTAAGGGGGTATAGTAATTAAATTATTATTATTAGTCTGTATTTGAAGCATCTCATCCCTGTTGTGCATGTTAAATTGCTAGGATGACAATTTTATGGACAGCTTGCTTCTAGATATTTTGCTCATTTTGTGGTTTATGGGTCATTAGCTGATTTCTCATTGAATCAAATTAAAGCAAATACTTTAAGGTGAGCTTTCAGAAGTGTCATGCTAGTCGCTAACAATGTTTTCTCCTGACTGAAATATACTTTATAAAGGATTTGAAACATAGAGGTTCATCTGGTCCAAAGACCTTGGATGGGTCACTTGTGAACATAAGGATCATATCTGATTCAAAAGTCTTTTTGTTTTTACACGCAATGAATTCTTAAAGGAAAAGCTTATATATTTCCCTTCTTGCATAGACAAACCTGAAGCTTTTGCAATGTTTTCACAGAATCACAGAATTTCTGAGGCTGGAATAGACCTCCAAGATCATCAAGTCCACCCTATGACCCAACACCACGACATCAGCTAGTCCACGTCACTAAGCGCCACAGTCTTTCCTTAAACACCTCCAGGGATGGCAGCTCCACCACCTCCCTGGGCAGTCCATTCCAGGGATGGCAGCTCCACTACCTCCCTGGGTAGTCCATTCCAGTGTCTAATCACCCTTTCTGTAAGGAAGTGCTTCCTAAGATCCAACCTAAACCTCCCCTGGCACAGCTTCAAACCAAGCCCTCTCATCCTCTCACTAGTTGTCTGTGAGAAGAGCCCGGCCCCTGCCTGACTACAACTTCCCTTCAGGTAGTTGTAGAGAGTGATGAGGTCCCCCTGAGTCTCCTCCAAGCTGAACAACCTCAGCTCCCTCAGCCTCTCCTCTAAAGGTCATATAGTCCAACCACCCTGTAGTAAGCAGGGACATTCTCCTTAGATCAGTTTACTCGGAGACTCATCAAGCCTGACCTTGAATGCCTCCAAGGATGGGGCCTCCGCCACCTCCCTGGGTAACCTGTTGTTTTCCACTACCCTCGTAGTAAAGAACTTTCTAATGTACAATCTAAATCTAGCCTTCTCTAGTTTAAAAGCATTGCCTGTTGTCATATTGCTACATGCCCTTTTAAACAGTCCCTCCCCAGCTTTCTTGTAGGCTGCCTACAGCTACTGGAATGCCTTATAGTATGAGGTCTTATACTATAAGGTCTTCCTGAAGCCTTCTCCTCTCCAGGATGAGCAACACCAACTCCCTCAGTGTGTCCTTGTAGGAGAGGTGTTCCAGCCTTCTGATCATCCTTGTGGCCCTCCTCTGGACCTGCTTCATCAGGTCCATGTCCTTCCTGTGTTGAGGGCCTCAGAGCTGGATGCTCTGGTGAGTTCTGACCAGAGCAGAGTGACAGAATCACCTCTCTCAATCTGCTGCTTCTTTTGATGCAGCCCAGGATGCAATTGGCCTTTTGGGCTGCAAGTGCACATTGTTGGCTTATGTCCAGCTTCTCATCCATCAGAACCCTCAAGTCCTTTTCTGCAGGGTTGCTTTCTAACACTGTCTCCAAGACTGTATTGTTAATGAGGATTGTTCCAACCCAGGTGCAGGACCCTGCACAGGGTCTTGTTGAACCTCATGAGATTCACCTGGACCCACCTCTCCAGCTTGTCCAGGTCCCTCTGGATGACATCCCATCCCTCTGGTATATCAACCACACCACTCAGATTGGTGTCATCTGCAAACCATCTGCTGATGGTGTACTCTATCCCACTCTCTGTATCACTGATGAAGTCATTAAACAGTATTGGTCCCAGTACAGACCAATGAGGGACACCACTTGCAGAAGTCCAAATAGAAGACATCCATAGCTTTTTAATTGTCCACTAATGTAGTCAGTCCATTGTAGAAAGCCACTAGGTTGATCAGGCTGAACTTGCCCTTAGTGAAGCCATACTAAGTGTCTCTGATCACCTCACTGTCTTCTATGTGCCTTATCAGAACTTTTAAGAGAATCTGCTCCATGATCCTCCCAGGCACAGAGGTGAGGCTGACAGGTCCATAGTTCTCAAGGTCCTCCTTTCAACCCTTTTTAAAAATGGATGCAATGTGTCCCTTCTTCCAGTCACCAGGGACTTCACCTGACTGCCAGGACTTTTTGAATATAATGGAGCGTGGCTTGATAACTCTGTCAGCCAATTCCCTTAGGACTCCGGGATGCATCACGCCTGGTCCCGTAGACTTGTGTATGTTCAGGTTCCACAGGTAGACACAAACCTGATCTTCACTTAAAACAGGAGGGAGTTTGTCCCCCTGGTCCCCACCTTGTGCTCTTTAACTTGGGAGATATGGGGAGAGAGGTTGCCAGTCAAGGTTGAGGAAAAAAGAGTTGTTGAGAAAGAAGATGCATATTTTTTAATAGTTAGGATAATTAATGGTTAACAGAAGATAACGTGTAGAGGATTCTTCATGTGCTGAAAGTTCTAAAATTAGGATAAAATTATATTGTTAGATACATTTACAGAAAGAGATCTCTAGACCACTGCAATGAGATTCCATGGTCTGAGTTACAGAGGAAGTCAGAAGTTCTGTAAACATGTCATGAATTTCAGATCACTCAAGTTCAAAGAGAATGTGCATATTTCTCTGCTCCCTGTTGGGTTTTGTATTTGTCTTTGGCACAACAGAGTGAGCGATCCTGAACTCAGTGCTCAGATATGCTCAAGCCCACCTTCCACATTCCCTCTTCCTCATGCATACATATCTGGTGCTTCAGATTGAGTTTCAGTGTTGTTGCTGGTGAAGCTTCTCTGGCAAGTCTGAAGGAAATCCACACTTGTCTGAATATCCAGAGTGGTGAATTAGGGTTAAGTCATTATTTTGACATGAGTGTGGTGATTTCAAGACATAAGGAAAGGGCAGATTTAGATACTAAGAAACAGGAAATATCCCATCTGGATCTGATTAGAGCTGCTATAAAAAACATCCCTCCAATACAGGGGAGGACTGACTGGGGAAGGATAGATTATTTTTCAGTGGGGAAAAAATATGTTGCCAGATAGGCTTATATGGTAAAAAAAAAAAAAAAAAGACAAATTATCCTGACATGATTCTTTTTTTCCACCCCAACTAAAACATAAATAATTGATAAAATTAATGGATAGAAATAGCAGGAACACAATACTGGTATTAAGTTTCTCCTCTAATGCTTGAATAGGTTCCCAGAAATTACTCTGTATTTTTTAACCTTCAGGTATTTATTCAAGCTTTTCATTTGGTTTGATAGTAGTGGCTTTATTTGACATATTTTCATAAATAAATAAAAGGTAATGTAAAGACAATCGTATCTACACTTATCTACCGTTTCTTTTTTTTTTGTGTTTCTCACATATCTTTTCCCAAGCAGGACTCCACTATGGGACTAGTAAGTGCATCATGATACAAGGTTTGCCTATTAGGGATTTTCATGTATATGTGAATAGTGAGGCTGTTTGAGCAAACCTAGAAGCCTTTGCCATATAGATAACCCTTCCTTGGAGAATGATTCTCCTAATTTTCACTACTCGTTGGGCATTATGAACTAGGAATGGCAGCTTATTTTTTTCTCCTAACATTGAGAAGTCACCTGGTTTGAAATGAATAGAAGGAAACTTTCACACACAACAAAGACTTCCATACCACAGGACTACCACAGGACATGTAGAAGAGAAGTATAAAAAGACTATATGTGAAAACAAAGCAAAGGTAGGAGAAATTATGACCTCCAGATGAGGAATTCCCTATGGTGCTTATTGGCAGAAGCTAGGAGTGCTGGTAGAAATGTTGTATATGGAAAGGGCATGTTCATATACCCATGTCTTATAGCTCACCTAGGAAAAAATGTTTAGAACTTGTGCAGAGACAGGATACTGGACTAGACAGAAATTTGATCTGAACCAGTACATCAAATGTTTTTCTTCTCTGTAGTCCATAAACCTATCTTTTCACAAAATGTTTGGCTCGTTCCTTAAGTCAGCTGTCTCTGTGCAATGGTGAAGAGAGGCTTTGGCTGCCAAAGGTAACTGAGGAGCACCATGGAAGAAGTGCCAAAGTTTCTTTTGTGTTCAGTGAGACAGTTTCATCTTGTTAATATTCACTGCTCTCTCAGGTCATAGATTGCACAGTCAATCACAGCGAAACAGTCCTGCCTGGCTATATTTACTCTGTAGCTGTAACACACATCAACGTGCAGAAGTTAAGCTCAGCATAATTAACAGGGATAACACTGGTAGAGTAGCTACCAAAACATGAAGTCGCACAGCACAGGCTGTACTGCCTTGGTTAGGAACCCAGCTCATTAACTGGCAGGCAGTAACTTGACTTTTGGCTATCTCAGCAGTGCCATACTGAAGAAAATGCAAGCAGGTAAGGGCACAAGAAGTTTTATGGCTTGGATGAAATAGAGGAACCAGTGAGGCAAAACCTGCTTGCCCTGATGGAGATGCCAAATTAAGATAATAGGGTTTTTTTAAATAAAAAACTTTAGAGAGCTAAGATTTGAAGGACCATTTCTTCTTCAGCGATGACTGGGGGTTGGAGTAGATGATCTTTCAAGGTCCCTTCCAACCCTAACATTCTGTGATTCTGTGACCTAGAGATAGATAAGAAGGAAAGAAAAAACAATTCTGTGCAGTCACAGTTCTGTCCAGATGAATCCAACCTGCGAGTTTTATTTCACAATTGATAAAGCCAGGAAATAGGGAAAGGATCAGTATAGAGTTATGTTAAAATACAGTGAATCCTGATCTCCAACAGTTGGTAAAGTAACAAAATAAATATCTTACAAATTAAATTAGCTCATCTGAAAGAGGGAAAATAATGCAGAATTGTTCTGTTTTAATTATAAATGCAAAAAGGTAATGTAAACAGCCTATAGAGCTTTATAAGAAACATTACTATGTAAAAAGGGACAAATTACTTGAACTGAGGTATTCCTATTGGTAGCCATGCAGTTAACTAAATGTAATATTTTTCTGAATTAAAAACAACACTAAAAGCAAAGCAATACTGCCATTAATAATAATAATAAAAATAGAAGCAATAAGTTGAGGGCAAGATGGTTTAGTGCATATGATTGTAAATTTTAATAATGTTAATAAACACATCTTTAAGAAACAAAGGAGTGGAGCTCAGTATGCATGAGAAATGAGGGCCATTAGGTCCTTGGAAAGGGTTTTCAGTTATATATGGTTTTACAGTTTCAAATATTTTCTTGAGGTTAGAGTGGAAATGCAGCTGTAATGTACTGATCGCTGTTTTGTTTTCCTTAATATATGTAGCTCCAAAATATGAATTTGACAGATTTATAGAAACTTCCCCTTTTAATTCTGGACTATTGACAATGGGCATTTTGTGGCATAGGCTCTACATCTGGCTAGAGTGTGTTAAAAAACAAAAGGTATTTTGCATGTCCAAGATTATGGTTGATAAATAACTTTCTACTCAATCTTTCCTATAACTAATATTTTTAATTGGGTGATTTTTTGTATTTTTCCTTTAAATAATATAAGTGGGGTAGACAGAGTACAGGGCTCAAATATTATATGTTTATAGAATATTTCAAGCAATAGTCTTCTTTAGTAAGACTATTTTTGTTCAGAACAAAATCCAAGCGGTTTATTATGAAATTAAGATATTGTGGGGTTAATGTACCTTTTACAGGAACAATGCATAAGGTCCTTAAACTATGGATTTAGGTGGTGTAGTGAAAAAAGCTGTTCTGGAGAATAATTCAAACAGAATTTTTTGTGAATACTCAAGAGTTTGCTTTAAAAAAAAATCTCTTATGAAAACCAAACCTAGGAAGAAAGATAGGGATATTGATCAAGACACCCAAAGTTAGAATCCTAAAACATAAGTTTCTGCCCTTTAAGATTTTTTTTTAAAGTGGTTTCTGTAGGCTCTTGTGCTAATGTTGAGGGTTTTTTTATTTTAAAATCTGCTTTTCAATTTCTTTTGTCCCATTGACATACTCTGAGAGTTTTTCTTGTTTAAGATAGTTTCATGGAGTTACTTAAGATCTACACCAGCGTAAATAAGAACATAAATTGTTTCAGAATAATTTGATCCTATGTTCAAGTTTCAAATTATGTGCTAGGATCTGGAAATGAGTCCTGCCTAGGTGTTAGAACACTAAATCATCTGCTAAAAATATGCTTATAAACTGTTGACTAAACATAATTTTGCTGTGATTAGTGCATATCAGGCTGCTTTTGGATCTTAATGTTAGATTATTTTTTTTTAGGGTCCTTCAAATAAGTCACCAAAATATTTATAAACATTTATTTGACTTGGATCTTAAAATCACTTTTGCCATCTGAGATGGTCATCTCTGGCTATGTCTGTGTTTCTGAGACTGAATGAATTCCATTGAGAATATATTGACAAGGGGATACAGCCAAATAGAGTTTTAGGATTCTCTGATATAGTTTCTTTTCGTTGAGCTTTTTTCCACTTGTACTTCAAAAAATTTAGCATATAAATCCTCAGCTGGTAATGCTATCAAAAAGTGAAATGTAGTTATCAACCTCTATCTCATAAATGCAGGGAGAAATGTCTATCATTGCTAGATGATGCTTTGAAAAGCATTCTAGCAATCAATTGGAAGATTGTAAAGCAGAATGGATTCTAAGAATACATGATTAACAAGGTGGCTGATGCACTCAGCAGTTGCCAAGATCTCCTTCCTCCTGTTTGAAGTAGTTAACACAGGAAATAATACGAGTCTGCTGAAGGGGATTTCTGAGTTTCCCCTTGTAGAACTGAGAGCAGAATTTAAGAAGACCAAAACAAAAGTGAGTTGCTATTTTTAGGTAAATTGCTGTATCAGACAAACTAAGCATTTCTCAGCTTACTGCCATTTTTAACTCCCAAATACTTTAGAATAGTTTTCTCATCTACAAGGTACTGCAAAACCAGATAGGTCAGTGATAAATGCTTTCTGAGGTGTTAGGCAGTGAAAGCTAGAAGGTGATAGTTGTTACTTTGTGTGTGCTGTGTATGAAAGTTAACCTTTGTAAAAAGTACCCTGTCTTTGTCTGTTTCAGGACCGTCTTGACTCTTTGACTGAAGTTGATGATTCTGGACAGTTAACCATCAAATGTTCTCAAAATTACTTGTCACTGGATTGTGGTATTACTGCATTTGAGCTATCTGACTACAGTCCTAGTGAGGATTTGCTTGGTACTCTGGATGATATGACCTCCAGCCAAGGGAAAGCAAAACCATTTGAATCCTGGAACTATAGTGAGATGGATAAGGACTTTCCAGGACTTATCAGAAGTGTGGGTTTACTCGCAGTAGCAACTGATTCCATTGCTTCCCAGTGTAATGAAGCACTAAATGAGAAAGCAACACATGTACCTCTTTCAGCAGAAGATGGAGAAGAAAGCAAAGACAGTAAAGTACTGCATGAGCTCTCACTGCTGTCTCCTCCTGCAAAATCCTCTCTCTCTAAAGGACCTTGCCCTGAAGATGGTGTTTTGCCTACCAACAGCAAACCAGTTTCCACGTTAAAGAAACCAGAATGCAATCTTCCACAGCACACCGATGAAAAAATCAAACCTTCTTACTGTGAAAACTCTACTCCTAAGAGGTCAATAAGAGACTGTTTTAACTATAATGAAGACTCCCCTACGCAGCCTACACTGCCAAAAAGAGGTTTATTTCTGAAAGATGATGTGTTTAAAGATTATATGGAAGCAAATGATTTAAAAAGGCAAATCTCCCAGATAGTTAAAAATGAAATGAGTAGAAGTACACCCTCATTGTTAGATCCACCAGACAGATCCAAGCTTTGCCTAGCTTTACAGTCACCCTACACCAACAGTCCATCTGCAGTTAGTCAGTCATATGATTGCTTAAATACAATAGGTGATAGAAATCTTGACTACACAATAAATAACAGTACCATAAATGTAGGAAAGTCTACTTTCTACACCTGTAAAGAAAAATCAAAGCACAAGAAGTCTCATGACACTCCAGAGAAAGTGAAAACTGGCAGAACAGATGGAGGTATGTGTAAAACAGCTCCACCAATACAAGTCAAAAAAAGAGGTTGTTCTTCTTTGCAGAATGGAATTATTTCTCATAACTCTCAGTCCCTGGAGGAGGCAGAAACAGATTCTTCAGCATCATCAAATTCTTGTAAACAGAGAGATACAAATGGTCAATCACAAGGTAAAACTGAGCCTTTTAGTTCACCAACACACAGGCAAAAGAGTTCTTCCTCAGCTGGTTCTGAGCTTACCAACTCATCACCTCTCCTATTACAAAAAAAGAATAATAAAAGCTTTTCCTCAATACCAAGCTATACTCAAAAAAACAGTAAAGATGGTGAGGTCTGGTATGGATCTGATGAGTATTTAGCACTTCCTTCACATCTCAAACAGACTGAAGTATTAGCTTTAAAACTAGAAAATTTGACGAAGTTGCTACCCCAAAAGCCCAGAAGAGAAACTATTCAAAACATTGATGACTGGGAGCTGTCAGAAATGAACTCAGATTCAGAAATTTATCCAACATACCAGACAGAAAAGCACAAAAAAGTGGGTAGAATTTCACGGAGCTCTTCAAGTGATATAGTATCCTCTTTAGGTGACAGTATTGAATCTGGACCTCTCAGTGATATTCTTTCTGATGAAGATCTCTGTATGCCTGCATCTGGCATTAAAAAATATATTGAAGAAAAGCCAGCAAGGACTGCTGTGCCTCAGCCCACTGAGAAGGAGACTTCTGCCTCAAATAAAGCAGCTTTAATTCATCAACTGATGCAAGATATACAACATCAAGAGAATTATGAAACAATATGGGAAAAAATTGAGGTAAGGCAGTAAACCTGTGTTTTTCTGCTGTGTTCTTGATAAGCGCATTCATAGAGATGGAGCAAGGGGGACAGAGGTGGAGTTTTTCTAGTGACTGCTAGAAGTAGAGAAGGGCCATGATCATTGTAATTACAATATACTGCAGCTAACTTTAACTATACAGGATTGGCCTACATTATTTTACTTACACCAATGCCTTTAAAGTTGGCAAAACATTATTTTATCATTAGAGCTTCTCTTTGGCAAGATCAGGTACCCGACAAGTTAAGTTTTGGATGAAGTAGAAAACAAACATTGGAAAATCAGGGACCTTTGTTCTATTCGAATACAGCTATACTTAATATCATCTGAATATTTTCTTTATTAAAAAAAATTGCTTTAGTCCAAGCATAGAGAAATAATTTTCTTTATTCCTGTCATATCATGTATAACAATCACATTTCTTTTAAATCATCTCTCTGAGTTTGCAGTGATTATTTTCCCTCTGGTGCTGGTAGAACTAAGCATAACTTTTTTTTTTTAATTATTTTTTTAACTTAAATGACCCTTCCTGAATAATGGCTATTTAATATTGCAATATATTTATATGTATATACACACACATATATATATATATATAAATAATATATAAATAATATAAATATAAATATATATAAATATAGATAGGATTTCATTCTTGGATTCTGGCATAACTTCTTCAGAAGTAAGTCTTCTTTATAAAGTGGAAACATTTACAGTAGTCAACACTGTGAGAGATCTTTTCAAGGAAAAAGATAAACTTTGGAAACAGAGGTGAATTTTAATGAATAATCAGAGAAGGACTTAGCCATCTCAATAATATAATTATTAGCTTATATTCCTAGTAATTTTTTTTGTTTCAATTTTCAGGGTGTGTCTTTCTGGCTGTTGTACAGGAGAACTTTCTTATTCAGAACATTTCATGTCCATCCTCAATATAATTTAGTGAAATATCTGGCAGAAAAGAAAGCTCCATCTCTACTAGGTTTCAAAATCCTTTACAGTTCATGACATATGCATTAAAGGGTGATCTTGGCATCTAAATGCTAAATCTGGTAGGAAGAGAAATACCTTTGTGATCCATGCCCTTAAAAGCAGCACACAAGAAAGTATCATGTATATTTTATGCAGTATGATGTAGGCTAGCTACACTAAATGGCTTGAAAATGTACTTCCTGTATGGTGATTAAAAATAATCAAGAGAAAAGTTTTGAAATATTTTCCAAAAAGATTATAATATTCAAATATTTTCAAGAAATAGAAGATTTTCCAAAGCTGCTTCTTTACCTGAGTTTTTTTCCACTGTTGCTAGTAATTACATCTTCTGCTTGTAAGACTCATAAAGAACCAATTTTTCAATACAAGAGCTCTTACCTAAGTAAATCCTGCTTCAGTAACACTGTGGTGTCTCACTGAGGTACTTTAATTTGACATAAGTGATAAAAAATTAGAAAATTTCTTATGTGCTGTTATGAAATATTGCAAATGTAACTAGAAATACCGTATTTGTGTCACAATGGAGTCCTTTCTTTTGCTGTATCTCCTGTTTCATAATATCCTAAACAGAGTACCAAAGGTGTGCCATTGCTTTTTTAATTATTGTGATTTGTCATTTAGATTCATTTTATTATTTAATAAGAAGTCTGCAACTCAAAAAGGATTTTCCTGATTGCATGAATATGCGTTTTATCAATAATTCAATATTACATTTGTTAGCAGTGGTTTTGTCCTAAAAAAGTCAGATCTGAAATGAGAACTTAATTAAGGACAGAAGAATCATGCTCATGCCTGTTAGTAATCTAGTTACACTGCTGCAAGTGTCTAGCCTAATAACTAAAATAACCTTTCATTGTAGAATGACAACAGTTTAGAAATTACTGTCAGCCTCAAAATCATTGAAAGTCATATTTTAGCTAGGTAATAGGGCAAACAAGGAAGTTCTAGTATTTTGTTCTGAAGGGAATAATTATGAATTAATACAAATCTGGTAATATCTTGATAGTAAGCAATTTGAACGTATGCTAAAGCATTTATTGGAAGCCTTATTCATTTCTCAGTTATCTGAAGGACAGTCATGTGCAGAAACTGGTAAAAGTTAGGTTTTAATACTTGCGAATTATGCGGATATCCTTGCATGGCTATTATGCGGTTAATCTGTTTGTCTACCTACAAACAGAATTCTGCTTGATTCACCCATTTGCTGTCACATAGGATCACTTTCTTGCTTTGGAATAAATACCGCATTCTCTTGACATATTTTGCCTTGTATTACAGCTCATTTTTTGGCACAGGCTTCTTATGCTTTTAGTGCTGGGTACCTCCATTGTGGGCTACATAACAATTTCTATGGCAGTTCCTTCTATGTGTCAGAATCTACTTTTTGGAGTTAAGTGTGAGAACGAATGATACCAAATTCTGAACGCTCTCTTATTGCTCTACTTCAACTTTTAGTAGCTACCCCAAATGGATTTTTACAATGCAGATTAAGCTCTGCAGTTTCTGTTAAACTAACTGGAGGGGAAAAAAGACACAATCTCTTTCACACAGGTAAAGTCAATAGTGCTCTTTGCTCTAAGACAGCCTATTGTCACTTTTCATATGTAACACTAGGACTCCATAGTATCAGTTTTGGAATGCTTTAAGGTTTACTTTCAGTATGAAAATTAACTTTTCCTTCAAATCTTAGTAATAATTTATTTTTCTCCCTCATTTTTATGTGCAAACTGAAAAATTAGATGAAAAAACTGATCTTGGGCTGATCTAATGGCAATGCATTTTCAATCATCTTATGTGAATAAAATAATAATGACAGTAAGAAAAACCTTGTTTGGGCAGGTTTACCTCCTTCTCTAGAAAGCAGTACCAGATTGACTATACTGACATCCTTGTGCTATAATTGGTTGTCACTGGTAATCATGTCTACTTGATTTTTGAGTGCACTATTACAAAGGGTAGAAAGGTAACCATTTGCAAGACACTCCATTTAAATGAAGATGTGTTTGCTTTGCAGGCCTCGGGGTTAATTGTATGGAGCAAATTGCAGGGTTTTTTTCCTGTTATACAGATTTATAGCTTGTTTTATTGCAGACTCCATTTCTGTAAAAGGCAACTGAATTTCCCCTGCAAGAAGCAATTTGATTTCTATTGATCTCATCTTTTTAGCTCATCACATTTTATGAATTTGCCCTCAACTCCATTGACTCTATATTTTGTCTGGGGAGCCCAGTCAGCCTTGGCACTGGTTACCCACCTTCTTGATGTGCTAAGGGAGTACAATAACGCTGCTCTGCATGTGTTTCTGTGGGGAGTTAGAACATGCACCAGAGATCCTACAACAAAGAGTTGGTTAAAAGATTTTGCTGCCTTCCAGGACCCAGTCAGGGACCCTCTCACCCTCAGGCAAGTATTTATCCTCTCTGAACCAAAGGTGCCTCAGTGGAGCAGAGATTAAAGACCCCCAAATTATTGGAGTAATGAGAACATCATTTCTATCTAGGAGGAACTAAGGATCAGCATAGTCTACAAAGGAGAGTACAATATAAGAGTTAAATTTCTTAGTGTGACAAATAGCTTGTGTGTTTGGCTGGGAAAGATTTGTGGTTTTGTAGGGTAGTCGCAAAAGGTGACTAACCGGTAGGCTTCTGCAAATAGTTAATGGACTCAATAGAGCAAGTTTTTATTGAATATATGTTTGGGAGTCCACTTGGCATTGGAGAGGCAGTTGGTTAGAAAATATTTACAGAACTGACACAAACGGGAAAGAATTGGTGTTGTTTAGGTTGAAAGGGGATGGAGTAGCTTCTGCGCAGAGAACAGACTGAAAACATACCAGTGCAATCAAGACAGAAGCTGGATTGCTTTAAGGGAAGCAAAGTTTGTTTGTGTTTGGGGGTGATTTTCACCATTAGGCAGAAAAGCATGCATAGATGACAAATGAAGTTTGGGCTGTAGGGCTAAGGTAGTGAAAAATTCATAGGAACTGATAATGTTGATGAGGCTTGGTAACAAAGAGAAAGCATAGAACCAAAATCAGTAATGACAGAACAGGTGGAAAAAGCAAAGATAATCAACAGGGAACAGGACTGACTTATTTTGAATTGCCAGGTAAAGGATTTTTGAAGTGTTGTAGTGCTCCCCTCAGGTCTTTTGCTTTCAATAACTTTGTGTTTCTAATACTTTCTTAGACTTTCTTAAAATCAATGAATTATATATTTTTCCTAATAGAGTGCTTGCCAAAATGTGTTCATCTCTGAATCTTGCTTATGCTGCTTCATACAATTTAGATGGAAATACTGCTCTTGGTTGATGACCAGTTTATAAAAAACAGTAAGTGAAAGAGGTATCAGATCCAGAAATTCCTTGGCAGCTTTACAGTTTTCTCATCAGTCTTGATGCTTTGTACAGCATAACTGAAAACGTCACTTCATATTTTGTACTGAAAGTCAAGTCTGTGCTTTGTTCCCAGGATGCTGGGTGTTGGAAGGGACCATGGAGATCTTTAAGTCCAACTCCCCTGCCAGAGCAGGATCATACAATCTAGCACAGGTCACAGAGGAATGCATCCAGGCAGGTATTGAAAATCTACAGAGAAGTAGACTCCACAACCTCTCTGGAGAGCCTGTTCCAGTGCTCTGTAACACTTACAGTAAAGAAGTTCCTCCTCATGTTGAGGTGGAACTTCCTGTGCTCCAGGTTACATCCATTCCCTCTTGTCCTATTACAGCTCACAAGCGAGAAGAGCCTGCCCCCCTCCTCCTGACACTCAGCCCTCATATTTATAAACATTTATCAAATCCCCTCTCAGTCTCTTCCAGACTAAAGAGCCCCAGGTGTCTCAGCCTCTCACATGTTCCAGTCCCTTAATCAGCCTTGT
>JANIJG010026214.1:0-52069 GCA_024611175.1 Megaceryle torquata | reverse complement strand
CACTTCCTTTCTCTTAGCTTTTATTGCTGAGTAGACATTATATGGCATGGAATATCCCTTTGGTCAGTGTGTGTCAGCTGACTTGACTATGCCCATTCCCAGCCTACTGGGTGAGTGTGGGATGTTGGAGAGAAAGCCTTGAGGGCACTTCTCATCAGTAGCCAAAACACTGGTGTGTTATCAACACCTTTCCACCTACCAGTACAAAGCACAGCATTGTGAGGGTTGCTGTGGAAAAAAATTAACTCCATCTCAGCCAGACCCAATACAGGAGAAATATGAGTCCAGCAGTCACACATGAGTGAAAACATACATTTTCATAGTTTCAGGTATGATGACGTGAAGATATGCTAGTTTTATTCTCTCTGTTTAATTTTCTTTACTACTTTTTACATTCTTCCTTTTTTCCTGATTATTATTGTTTGGACTGATGACATCATAGATAAATGTTTCACACCAAACTATACACATGAAACTGAAGATTGTCCTGAACTAAAAAATACACTTTCCCTTAGGAAATCTGTAGATGATAAGAAACTTTTTAAAATAATGGTAATTAAAAAAAAAAATATTGTAACTGAAGTAGAAAAAATATGTAGAAAGAGAAAATTTATATGTTTTTAAGTTATTGCTAACTCTGAAATTATTGCTCATATTTGAGGTTCACATGGCAAAGGTGGGGTTTTTTTTTTCTCGGTTTCTTGTTTTCATTGTAATTTACAATAGTAAGGATTGTCTGTCACAGTTTTTCCTTTTTCTCATGTAAAAATATATTAATTGTTTTCATTTATGCAGTGATTGTCCTTTATAGAAATAGCCAATTGAAAAGCCCTGTCTGCCTGAAGAGCTTTCGCAGCTGTCATGATTCTGTCAGAGGAATGCCAGCATATATTCTCAGAGAAGTCTTGGAAGATGGATTACCTGGAAATTTGCTCTACTTTGTGTTTTGAATTTTTATTTTCTGGAATTAGATGATGCTTGGGAGCACAACAGAGTCCAGCTGTGGAATAATTTTATTTTTTTTTTTAGGGTCTAGAAGTAAAGCAAGTGAATCGACAGGAAAGAGTTACATGACTCATATTAGACTGATTTCAACCCCCATTTCCCTCTCCTTTCTTCCTTCCAGATGAGATACTCCAGGCAGCACCCAGTATTTGTCCCCCTACTTCTTGTATTTCTGCTGTAAAAAGGTGGTGGGAGGAAGTGCACATGAAGTTTTTATTTTCCATTAGAAGTGGAGAATTGACATGAAGGGAGGCTGGATCATATCCCACTAACATTTGGAACACTTTTCCTGACAACAGTGGTACAGCGTGACTTAACTGCCAGAAAAGCAAGAAAAGCAGTTCGACCCATTAAAGTCAGGGACTGAAGTTCTCAGTGATTTTAATGAGATATATTTTCATACTGACTAAACAAATTTCATGCTATTATTGAAACAGAAAACCAAACCCCTAGTTAAAAAATGTATTCTTTCCAAAAATCATTCCCTTCATTTCAGTTCAATATTGGAAGTGTTGCTTTGCTGTTGTTGCCTTCAGCTCAAAACTTCCTTTAAATTATAGAATGGTTTGCATTGGAAGGGACCTTAAAGATCATCTAATTCCAATCCCCCTGCCATAAGAAGGGACAACTGCTCATCCACCAGGTTGCTCAAAACCCCATTCAACCTTGTCTTGGGGACATCCAATGATGGAACATCCACAGCTTTCCAGGGCAACCTGTTCCAGTGTCTTACCACCACATAGTGAAGAACTTCTTCCTAATTTATAATCTAAATCTATCTTCTTTCATTTTAAAACCATTATCCCTCATCCTATCACTATAAGCACTCATAAAAATTCCCTCCCCAGGTTTCTTGTAGGCTGACTTCAGATGCTGGAAGGTTGCGATAAGGTCTTCCTGGAGCCTTCTCTTCTCCAGGTTGAACAACCCCCAACTCTCTTAGCTTGTCTTCATAGAAGAGGTGTTCCAGCCTTCTGATTGATGGCATCCTTCCCTACAGCGTGTTGACTGCACCACACAGCTTATTGTCAGCAAACCTGTTGAGGGTGCACTTGATCCCACTGTCCACATCACCAACAAAGATACTAAACCGCATCAGCCCCAGTACAACTTTCAAATACTTCTATGTCAGCATTCCTATGCTGTAAAGGGAATTTTTCAAGTTACTAACACATTTTTAAAAAACCCTTAATAGTAATGATCATCAAATACCATTATCCAATATATGTTGAGTGATTTTATTTCTTCACCGGTTTTTATTCTTTTTTTTCATAAATACTAGATGGTAGCTTTGTGCATGTAATCCATACTTAAACTTTCATCTTTGAGAATAAAATTTTCTACCTGAACATATGAATATATATATGCTTCTTTGCTTCTGCCTGAGCTTTTCATTGCTTCTGGACACTGATGATAAGATGGAAGATTCCAGTATTGACCACAAGACTATATTCAGTGAGGTTGAATTTTGCTGCTTCCCCTGCATTATATTTGCTGTTTGAACTGAGATGATTAATCTAATCATACTCTACCTACAAAGTGCAAGAAAGTAAAAGGCAGCCAGTGATCAGTTGTTAATTTTTAAGAATCTCTAGGTGAAATGTGGTAAGATATTAAACTTCTTTGTTGAAGTAATATTTATTTTGTAATGAAGGTATCTCTGAAGCCTAAGTTACTTTGTTTGTAGTTGTGCTGCCCTTCTTCAAAGTTGTTGAAATCTTTGATATAAACATCTGAATATATATGGCAAAACAAACAAAAAAAATCAATTTACATATAAAAGATTATTCCTAAACTTTATTTTTTTGGCTCAAAAGGCAATTCAAACTTCCTCTTCTAATATTTTGACTTCTTAAGTCATTCTTCATGTATTTTCAACATAAGAATATTCTGTGGAGGCAGAAGGATTGAGAATAAGAACATGTTCACTATAAACGGGGTATATCAATGGTTAAATAGAGTTTAGAAATTAGTAGGACACCCACCAATGGAAATGGCTATAACAGCTGTCAGCAGGGTCTCTTGGAGGTGTTTAGAGGATCCTTTATTAATCTCCAGGCATGATCTGTTTAATTCTATTAGAATACAGGAAAAGAGGAAGAGTGGTTTTAGGGGGATGTTAATATTTATGAAGAGAGTGGTTAGCAGAACCTCCACCTTGGATTTCTGGAGGGCAGACTTTAGACTGTTCCCAACACTAGTTGAGAAACTCCAGTGGGAGACAGTCCTGAAGGGCAAAGGGGTCCAGGAAGGCTGGGCAGTCTTTAAGAAGGAAATCTTACAGGCCCAGGACAAGGCCATCCCCATGTGTCATAAGATTAAAAGGCGGGGAAAATGGCCAGCCTGGTTGAACAGGGAGCTTTTGGTGGGACTGAGGAAGAAAAGAAGGGCTTACCACCTTTGGAAGAAGGGCTAGGCAACTCAGGAGGAGAACAAAGACCTTGTCAGATTATACAGAGAGGAAATTAGGAAGGCAAAATCCCAGCTGGAACTAAACTTGGCCACTGATATAAAGGACAATAAAAAAAGCTTCTACAAGTACATTAACAATAAAAAGAGTATGAGGGAGAATCTCCAGCCCTTACTGGATGCGGGGGTGGGAACATTGCAACCAATGATGAGGAAAAGGCTGAGATATTTAATGTTGTCTTTGCCTCTGTCTTTAGTGGACAGACCTGCCTGTATACATTTCTGTGCAACAGCTTTACCAGGGGAGTTGGACTAGATGACCCCCAGAGGTTCTTTATAACCCCTACCATTCTGTGATTCTGTGAGTCTGTAAATATTCACTATTAGACAAAACCAGAAAGTTTGTGTCAAGGAGAGAAATCAGTTCCATTTATTCTTCCCTTTATCTTAAAGAATGACTGGGAAAAAAGTTCTTGATTACAGTAGGAGTATAGATTGAGTCAAAGAGAATATTTAGTGAAAGCAATTGAAGTGCAGAGATGTGGCTCTTTGATGTGAAAGTGTCTTGGTAATTCAAATTAGAGGTATCCAAATCTTTGGCTTAAATGTACCCTTTTGTCGAAATGCACTAATCACTAACCCACCACTATAAATTGCTCCAGACTATGAAGGCTAATCCTCTAAGTGCTCTTTTTTGTCAAGATGATAAAAAAGAAGTTTCAGAGAGCAGCTCATCCCATCCTCTGATACAAGTCTCAGGGAGATGATATCAAAGACTTCAGAGTGCACTATTTCCAGTTGCTTCTATAGTGGTCATGAGTGGTCAGGATACATAATTGCTCTTTAGATGCTTCCTCACTTGCCTGTGATAACCTGCTCTGAGTTACATTTATATAAGCGATGTATATTTAAACAGGGCATCTTTGATATTGTTATACTTTGCAATTAACAACTACTTCAAAGTCACTGTGCACTATGAGCATACTTAGACTGTATCACTAATGGAGGCTATACCTTCTTCTCTAACTACAGTTATATAATCTCTAACACTTTCAAAACCTGTCACCCTTCTAGCAGAGGGATAATTCTGATAATTCTAGCAAAAAATAGCATTCACTACAGAAGTTGACCCATCTTCACGCAACACTAAGGAGGGAAGTAGCTTGTTACTAAAAAATGTACAGGAAGACTGGAGCTCCTCTTCTCCCAAATGTAGCATATCAGTTTTAGCACTGCCTTGCAACAACACAGCTTTCCAGCTTCTGTTCAGATTCATCTTCAGCCTGTTCACAGTACTGATAGACAACCTCTACATGAAATGCAAGAAAAGCCCCTATGGCTTCTAGCCAGAAACTAAGCTTCCAAGAACACTAACTTAGCTTAAATTTGTATGCACAAACACGTCTGTTTCTGGGTGCAGGAGGACTGATGGAAGCAGAAATCCCAAGCAGAAGGAGGCTGTGCCTGTGAGTCACTTTTATATGTAGCCCAAGGAGGGTCAAATGAATTTGAATTTAAAAGATCAATTACTACTACTACTTATGTTACTGTAATTAGGTATGTGTAAATAACTAGGAGATAAAGAGTTATTGTATAAATGGATATATGTGCATGTGTGTGTGTATTTTTTTGTATTGTTATGTAAGCCTCAAAAGAGATTGAAATGAAGATGACCTGTTTTAAGGATAGCTACAGAGTTAATCTTGAAAAGATACATCCATGTCCATCTCTCATGAACAAGTGGGCATGAAAAGCATTGTCGGGAGGCCTGTTGCAGGGGCCCTTCAAAATTCCCCAGTATATCCTCTCTTTTTCTTGTCTGGGTTACAAAAAGGGCTGGAAGTAATTTGTTTTTCCTGAGGTCAGGCCACTCTGTGACTGCAGATGGGGAAGGAAATCTATATTTGAGTGGGCCATTCTTACCTAATAAAAATCATTAAGCTTTTGATTAAGTAATCCCAACTGCTCTCTTCTTCAATAAACAAAAATTAACTAATTGGCTTCAATCTGAGCTTTTAAATGCATTAAGATTGATAAGAAGAACAAACACTGGACCAATGAACCCCTCACAGTTTCCAGACCTGTCTTTTACCTAACATAAATCAGAGCAGTCCTATTTTGAGAACTGTGTGGATTTACCTGGATTCATGACATTTTCACTTGGTTTTGGTTTTGTTTTGTTTTTATTTTATATCTATTTTTGTCAGCTGCATTTTCTCTCCTGTTGTTGTAAGCATATCTGGTGCCACATCATGTATTTAGTCCAGCCTTACTAAAACACCCCCTATAGTTACACACTGTACAAAGGAGAGATTCCCATTTCGATCTTGCTTTGCTTCTAATGATGTGATTCGGTTACATTCAAGGGGTTATGTGGGCTCCCTCTGGTGGCTAATTGACCTTAAGCTGCCAGAGCTGCTTTTCCTATCATAATGAAGATAGAAATTTAGGAGAGAAAAATGGAGATACTTTAATTAAAAATAGTCTGAGATTTATTTTTTTTCTTTTTATCATAAGAATCAACAAGGGAAGAAATGAACACAAAGTAACAGCCGAAGTATTTTCTGAAGCCTAGAGGCAGGGAGATTTTATTCCTATGTACTTAGATTTAACCTAACCTCCGTTAATGTGGGGAAAATTTTGCTGAAAAGCTGACAGGGTAACTTAGGAAAAAGTCTGGGAGAAGGACTCCAGCTGTGTAATCAGATTTGACTATCTAGGAGGGCCTCTAAAGAAACCTCAACTGTGCAGGATGTTCTATTGAAGTTATGAAGATACTATCTCATTTAAATTAACCCTATACCTCCATGATCAAAGGGCTGGTTCAAAAAGTGGAAATTACTTCCAAATCTATCCAGATGCTCCATTACAGCCTTACAGATGCTGCAGAAAGATGAGATGGACAACAGCAAAACACACATGTTGTAAGATGAGATGGACTATTGTATAAAGCTATTAGAGTTTAGCCTTTGGTTACAGCAGCTAATCACATTTTTTCATCACAGTCTTTGCAGATGCTGTGCAATTCACTCATTGCTTGCTCTATGGTGCTGACAACTTAGGAGCCTTTCTTGGTGGGCTGGAAATCCTCTTTCAGTCCCACAATATATTATGTCATGATAAAAAAAACATTTTAAAAACTGGTAAGATGATGTTAAAGTCACATTTATCTTTTTTCCTTTCCCTGTAAGACAAATTCTCTCAGTTACCTTACAACAGGCTATAAGGAAGTATGTAAATAATCTAGGTTTACATCGATGTTTACACTGATATGAAAGAGAATTTGGTCCTAGAGAGTGAAATAGAGATTAAATATATGTAGTTACAGGCATACAATCATACACATACAAACATAATAATCTCATTTCTTAAATACTTGGGTATGAAACTAACACAGTGAAACTAACATTGTGGAAATATCTTCTGTACATTTAAATACAAAACATAAAAATATAATGTTTACCTTTCTGTAGTGTATTGACTGCTGATTTTTAGCATGGATAAAAAGATTCCAGAAAAAATATGACAACATCAAGTCCAAAACATCCATTGGCAAGAGAAATACTTTTCTAGCTTCCCGCTCATTTACATATTTGTTCACCAACATGATTTTTTACCTAGATGACTTTTTCTTTTACTGACTTAGCAGCTCTTCCTCACCACTAGGACACAGTGCTCTATTTTTACAATGGCTATTTTCTTATAGAAGAAGTAAGCACTTGAAAGGCCTGCTGCTGCATTTCAACACAAAACTTTGGTGGCTAGGTCAGCAGGTGAGATGAAGTCTAAAACCTTCAAAGTTGACCTGCAACACAAGGTACACTGTGGAAACACAAGAGGTTGGAGTTCATGCATGGAAAATCAAAGGCAGGGTAGCCAGGGAGCTGGTGATTTTAACACGCTGAGCTTAGATCCTGCTTCTGGTTAAGACTAAAGAAACTAAAGAGCTCCTCTAACTTGAGTCAGAGAGTGATAGTTTTCAGACATTCTTGACAGCTGAAGATCAATAAATGGCAGAACAGTGAAGAAACCCTGTAACTGTTCCTGCTGTCTGTACAGGAATATGAAGTCATGCAACTGAGTAGTTAGTGCCTTCTTGATGCTGATTTAAAGCTTCTCTGTGCTAGGATTTCACAAGGCACAATGCTGTACTCTTTCCCTTTGTACTGCCTGTTCCTAAAACATTAGGAGTTGCCATTCCCTTGGTTTGTCCAAAGTGTCTTTCTTTGGCTACTGCCTGGAGAGGCAGTGCTGTAGATGCGTGGCTACCTCTGGTATGCTCTTCTAGTTTCCAGTTGCTCAGGGATTTCTGATTCAAGTTGCATATGGGGTGCTCTTAACAGCCACTAATGACCTAGTCTTCATGAATTTATCACTGTTCTTGATTTAATCTCCTGATCTGATTAGCCTTCACCATATCCCATTGTAAAGAGCTCCACAATTTATCTGTGCTTTTTTCAAATGTACATGCTTTGGTTTCATTAAAAGATTAAATACTATAAAGCAAAGGAACTAGCTGTGATACTTGTTCACAAAGTCAATTGCATTCTCCTATGCATAAACCAACACATAAATCACAGATTTCAATCCACTCTTTTAGGTAAATGGTGCATATTATTAAATGTTGATGAGTTCATAACAGGTGAACAGATAGCCCTCTAGAACCAGGTTACAATTTTTTAAATTTAGACATCCAAGTGCTTTCCCTCTTTGAAGTAATTCCATTGAAAACAATGCTATGAAATAGCATGTTAGAAAGAAAATAGAGTGAATGCTTATTTTCTGTATCTTCTACTGCTTCATGTCTCCAGTCGATATTTATGCAAAGTTAGAAATAGCTTTTACTGCACCTTAAAAAAATTAGATCTGCACATTCGTGGATTATTTTTCCTCTGTAGCTCTCAATGAAATTGTGAGTTTGTTAAATGTGTAATATCTTTCTGTCTTTATGGATAGGCTTGAATTTACTGGGAGAGTAGAAAGGGCACCTAAGCAAACAGAATTTTACTTTCCTACTCAAATCCATTCAGAAAATGTTTCTCTATTGCAACACCAAGAATTACTGAGTTTGTGCTGTTATGCGAGTTCCTCTACAGCTTTAGAAATGTCTGTTGGATGACGGAGAGAAGAAAGCAGCAAAGATCATGAAGCATTCTCCTCTTTTACTCTTCACTGTGATCCTCTTCATTTGTTACATCATTGTGGAGGGAGAAACGGAGAAAGAGAAGGAGAGATGCTTATTACCTACATATTCTCACACTGGAATTAGAACCATGCTAAATGGCAGACAGATAATTTTAAGGACTTTGGGTGCCTATTTTTTCCCAAAGCCTGTGCCCAGGGTCAGGGTTGGGCTGGCAACTAGACAAATGACAGATACTCACTATTAAACCCTCTCCCTTCCCAAAGGAGAAGAGAAAGGGAATAAGGAGAGGGACTTACTGATTAGAAAACTAAAACAGTTTTAATGAAAATAATAACAATAAATTAAATATATGCAAAAATTTATACATAATCAGTATTGAACCCAACACCTTCTGATGGCAATTATGTCACCATTACAACTGATGCTGTAGGTCAGCACTAGGGAAGTCCCAGGCTGGACTCAATGGCAGACAGGAACTGGATTTAGGAGATGGATTCTGGAACTGCATTCAAGAACACACTGGGATTGAAGGCAGAACAGGCAGAGTCCTCCTTAGACACCAGACATTGAAGAAGAGATCTTGACCCACCTGGCACCTCAGCTTTATACTGAATATGACATATATGGGATGGAATACCTTGTTGATCAGTTTAGGGTCAACCATCCTGTCTACTCTTCCCTGAAGGTGCAGACTATTACTTGATAACCCTCAGTGTGATACACAAGATTTAACAGTGACCTTGGTCTGCACATCAGTCCTTGGTAGTAACTGTAAACCTCAATTATTGTCACTGCTAGAAACAGACACTGTTTGGAAAAATATGCTGTTAACTTCAGAAAGTGCAGTTACTTAAAAGAGACTGAGCTGGAAAGTAAAATCACTGAACAGAATTAGTTCTGTTCTACCTCAAACCAGGACAACCTAAAAGTCACACATTGTGGCAGCCGTGGGAACTGAATGTGTCTTCCAACCACACATCTTCTGCTTTAATCAGAATAATTTATTTTCTTTCCTCTTTGTTAGGCTCTTAGTGGGACTACTCTTCTAATACTGTAATAAATTGAACCTGATTTACATATATCTCTCTAGTAAATGTTTTGGAGCCTAGTCTCTCACTGTAGACAATTGAATTACAAGTAGGAATTATGTAGCATTACCTACCAAGCAATCTGCTCCCTCTTTTTGTTTCTGTTCAGATATTTAAGTTCCAGGACACTTGAGTGTGCCATATTTAGAGACAAATGGCTGCCTAAGTGCTCTGCTGAGGCATTCACGATTACCCAAAGTGTCTTCAAATAGTCGTCCTAGGTCTGACAGCCTGTGACTCTACTAGGCATGGCAATGGGAACCCAATCTCCAACTTCTGGTTTCACTGTGCCAGACTCCTGATTGTTTATAAGACCATCACCCTGCTCTTTTCTCTTTCTTCTTGGACATGTGGTCAGAAATCTTCTGTTGGGAAGATAACATTGCTCTTAATCTTATTCTAACAATTCTATTTATGAAGTGCATTCCTGGCAAGTCATAACTGAAGCTGTGCAGTTAAAATATGATGCAATGAAAGTAGTTTGGACTGATGAGGTACCTTTGAATACAAAAATACCTCAGAAAGACAGAACATAGTCAAAATCCTGCATAAATACAAGTCAGGAACCTCTGGAAGTGCCAAAAAAAAAGAAGAAAATTTATAGCTTTGAAGCACTGAGGACTGCTCAGTTTTACATCAGAAGTAGCTAGACAAGAGGCCAGTTATGTGTCATGCCTCTAAGATGGGCACAGACAGAGGAGGGGTATTCTGATATGCAGCTTGCTTTTTTTCCAATAATGCTGAAAGTAATTAAAACTTGGAAAAAGACCTGTTGAAGTTCACAGTTTCTGTTTTTCTCCTGCGGAATTGAGCACAGCAAGGACTTTACATGTTAGAGCATCAACCTGAACATGTGTTTACTAAATCCTTAGTAAGGTTATGATATCTGTTCTCTGTGAAATCTGTGGTCATGGAAATGTAGTTACTGTCTACACCTGAAGAACTTTATGCCAATGTTAGATTGAAACCAAGGGCAATTTGGTAGTTTGTACACAGAGACATGCATGTAAATACCTCAGGATGCAGTCTTAATTATTGGTGTAGTATTGCCTGTACTGTCACTTGCTAACATGAATTTTTCATAGCAAACATGATGGAAATGATTGTCAGTTTGAAAGCACAGACTAAAATTAGAGCAATTTCAACTATAAACATATTTCAAATGGGATCACAGTAGTTTATATCAAATCATGTATCTTTCACATAATACGCAGAGGCAATACAGGTGGTGTAAAAAAAATCAGAAATTATTTGCTTTACTTTAAACTGCAGTTTGAATTTATTTTCCATTTCTTTTTTTTTCAGCCATATTTTCTGATAGGAAAATACATATGTATCTTAACTAAATGAACAGGTGAATTCCTGTTTATCCATTTTCAGGATATTCAGCATTCAGAGGCAGTTCATGCTCTCTGTTACTGCATACATAAAATCCAAGATCTCTCCATATTCCCTTCAACTTTGCCATTACAAGCCTTTCATCACTAGTTGTGACAAGACTTTGAGATGTCATGTTTCAAACCTTTTCCTTCAGTGCCTTCTCATTCAGAGTTTGTGTGGATATCAGGTCTGTAAGGCTGCAGATTTTAAAGCAAAATCACATTCATAGAAGGAGCCTTGCTCACGCAAAATCTGTGTCTATCTGAGACAGGAGATTTGACTTCCTGTTCAAATTCAAAGCAAAATGATATAAAGCTGCCTGAGCATGACATTAAGATGTCTTGCTAGAGCTGTCAATCAGTAGGGAAGTTACTGAGCAAGCTGGCCCATGCTCTGCTACCTCACACTCAGCAGAACTTCAGGAAACGGTGCCTTTTGAGATCAGTGTTAGAAAACAAGCCAATATTTGACAGAAACTTTGACATAAAAGCCTGGCCACAATTATCTCCTATTTAATTTGTATTTTAATGTTTTAAATGTTCTATCTTGGTAACATGTAAACAAATATGTCCCTCATTCTCCTCTAAAATAAAAATATGCATTTTCACTTGAAGTTGGTATATATACGAATCAATGTTTGGGCCTGTGAACCCCCTTCTGAATGGATGGCCACTACACTAGATTGAATATGTACAGTTATTAGAGTGTCTTTCACGTCTAATTATTTGAGTTTATCTGACATTAATGTGTACATTACCTTCTTATCTGCTTTCTCACAGTTTTGAGTATATGAAACCACAGTTTAAAAACTACTGATTTTTTTCTTTTTTTCAAATGAAGATCAGATTTCATGCTTACATTGGCATATGTTATTTGACTTAAAACATGTGGAGTTTTTTTTCTAGGTTCATAGTTTCCATATTTTTCATTATAAACTGACAAAATACTCTGTTTTTCACTTTGGTTTTCCATTCCAGGAAGACAATTATAGTATAGGCAGTATATATTTTGACATGACCAGTAGAGACGTAGGTAGACTTCTGTGAATGCAGTCAGAGAGTTAAGTGGTCATCTTCTTGTTTTCACATGTGTATTAGGTGAGCTAACTTCATACAGCAGCCAGCTGTCCTGGTTGCTCACCCTTAAAACTGATGCTTGATTGAAACCACTTAAATTTTCATTTGGTTTCAGGAGCATGCCTAAAACTTTTATATGTTAACAGTAAAGAAAAACAGCTAATGCAGTATAGCAGCTGAGGAACTGTCTGACAGTTCCTTACACATGACAATTCTGAAATCATTCAAGCAAGTTGTTTCTGGAAAGGATACTAATGTGGAAAGCAAATTATCTAGTATCTTGTTTTACATACAAAGTAGAACCACACTATTTCTGAAGAAGAAATGTTCTTGAGATGATCACAGAATTGTTTGATACACTACCTTGTGTTTCAAATGAAAGAACAAGTTAGACAGGCCAGTCTTGATCAGTGATGGTGGGAAACACATACATAGAAAATTTTTGAAACCTCCCCTCTTTGATCTCTTTTGGAGGTAAACATTAACAACCTGTGATCTAGCCATGGTAAATTTTATTAGGTAATTCCCAGCTGTCAATGATTTTGTTTCTAGATTCCCACAGGACAGGGTTGTGAACGAATGTCACAAGGTATTAACAGTGATGGGGAAGAGAAGCAGGTTTTGCCATCTTGGTTGTAGGGTTCAACCTCAAAAAAAATATTGAAAACCAGAAAACCATCAAAAAGCCACTCTAAATTTGCATTTTAATGCATCCCATTATTTCTAACATAACACTAGAGCCCCAGGGAGGGAATTAGGCCCCAGTTGCACATTGACATTTGCAGGAAGAGAGAGACAACTACTCAAGGAAACTTATTTAGTGTAATTTGGAAGGTCACTGATCAAGAGAGAACAGAATGTTTATCTATTTCTTGACCATTTATTTACTGACTATTAGAAATGACATGTAATAGCTTTTAATTCTCTGCATGTTATGCACTCCCACACTGATAAATGATATGACATTTGCAGCTGATCCTGAGTCCTTCATAACACAGAAGACCTTTGAGTTCTTGGGGCAGTGTTCTTCCAAGAGTCTCTTTGATTATCTTCCTATTGCTGTCTAAGTTGACAGAGCTGAAAATGTTATTGCTAGTCATAAAATTACCCAACCACAATGTCTGTCTACATGACCTGCAGTGGTTGTGAATGCCACAAACTGATTATATACTGTGTAAAGAAGACTTATCTTTTCATTCCTTCTAACTTTATTGCCCTTAATTTAATTAACTGTTGCCACATGCTACAGGTTAAAAGTGATGCTAATGTGTTCCTGTTGTATAGTTTCAAATTCAGAGCATCTCTGACAAGCCTCCTTTGCTCCTAACCTTTTTAGGCAAAAAGAGTGGTGGATATTTAATCTTTTTCTGTATATATTTAATCTTTTTCCTATTTCTGCCTCAATCTTTCTTCCATCCCTTTCTCCTTCCTGCTTACTCTTCTTATTTTCTGGTGATACTATTCTTCTATATATAGTCAGTTTTCCTTCTGTCAAGGTTTAGAGTCAGGGCCATCCACTAGACCTATAAAAGATGCTCTCTGTTCACCCCTCTCACTTCCCAAAGAGGAAGAGAAAGGGAATAAGGCAGAGAGACTTATGGATTAGAAAAGTAAACCAGTTTTAATGAAAATGAAAATAATAATTAAAAAATGTAATATATACAAATATATACAAAATCAGTACTGAACCCAAACCCCTGATGGCAATTAGGTCACCATCACCACTGATGCTGTGAGTGGTCACTGGGGAAGTCCCAGGCTGGACTCAATGGTAGATAGGAACTGGATTTAGGAGCTGAATTCTGGAACGGCTTTCAGGAACACACAGACTGGGACTGAAGACAGAACAGACCCCTCCTTTGATGCCAGCCACTGAAGAAGAGAGCTTGACCCTCGTGATCCCTCAGGTCTATACTGAATATGACGTGTATGGGATGGAATACCTCACTGGTCAGTTTAGGGTCAACCATCCTGTTCACTCCTCCCCACAGGTGCAGCCTATTAGTTGGTAATATAGTACACAAGATTTGGCAGTGACCTTGGTCTGTGTATGAATCCTTGGTAGTAATTGTAAACGCCAAGTGTGGCACTGCTAGAAACAGATACTTTTTGTTAAAATATGCTGTTAACTTCAGAAAGTGCAGTTACTTAGAAGAGTTTGAGCTGAAAAGTAAAATCACTGATCAGAATTAATTCTACCTCAAACCATACATTCTCTGATATGTATACATATCAGCTGTTCCCAACAAAAATTAGATCTAGGTTCAAGTGCATCCTTAATGATATAGACTTTTCTTGAGGATTTAATAGGATTGTTCAGGATTGTTTCCACATAAGGCTCAGTCATAACCCTTGTAATGTTCTTGTTTGTAAAATAACATTTATGCCATCTGTATTTTTAAGCACAAAAAAAAAAAAAAGTAAAATCTTATGCATGTCTCATGTCCAAACTGAGAAACTGAGGAATGACAGCTGGACGGGTGTTGTCATTACACTTAGTCAATAAAGGAGAAAAACAGTGAAATCCCATGATCATACTCATTGGTTGATCTGACCCCATTCAACTAGACCACGGAATATGTTTTGGTCTATATGTGTATGTTGAAAGAATTAGTAAGCAGCCATTTCTCCAAGGTTAGCACATCAGGTGCCATATGGCAATTTGCTTCATATTACCCTGTGAATGGAAGATGTCACTAAGGACAGGACTGAATAGCCCCACTTAACAGAAGAGATGTAGGAAACTGACCCTAAGACCTTTTTTCTGCCTAAGTGTACCCCTCCCCTTCTACATCCACTGTGTCAGACACAACAGTCAGTGATACATCTCCTGAAAACCTGTACCTTCAGTACCACTGTCCTTGAGGTATACTTTTACTGGGAGGTGCTCCATAAAAGCTAAAATAGAGATTTTCTGCAAAGAGATATTATTACCTTAGTATCTGCAGTACTCCCACAGTGTTTTCTATTATCAGAACCAGTACAGAGTTAATGTTATCCATTCATCACAGGGATGCAAAGTCTTGAAGGGATCTGCTCTACCATAATATTTCTTAGCATCGGAACATTGCAGCTGTCTACTTACTGGCATTGTATTTTTATATTTTTTTCTGGATGAAGTGTGTTTTGGGAGTGAGCAGAATAGAGTGCATTAATATACTTTGCTGCTTTTTCTGTGATTATAGAGAAGTTCAAATTTTATTCCTGAATATTGTTTGTCAACAGGGTTTTCCTCTGCTATTAGAAACCAGTCACTCCTGACTCAGGGGGAAGAGTGCCACCTACTGTATCTCCAAAACTGTTTCTCTAGCAGAGAGAAGCTTCTTAAAGAACTCACAGAACTGACCTAGTCCAAACATCTATTAACCTCGAAAGAATACAAAATCTCAGCATAGGCTATTTAGCAGCTGAAAATTGGTGAAATGTTCAGTTAAGTACAGCAGGATAAATGAGGTGGTCTGACAGGAATTTCTCACCAAGAAAACCCAACAGAAGGATCCTTGCCATCTGTGTCAGGAAAAACAGAGGACTCATGAGATGTCACCAAGTAATTGTAAATTATTTTTCATCCCAGTTTTAAAAGTATGTTTCTATTGAAAGAGAATTAACAAGACCAGACATATATATGTATGAACAGTTAACAGTTATGAACCCAGTCTTTCTGTGTGGAATTACATACATGGCCAATATTCAATCAGTACAGAATACTATTGAAATAAAGGAGTACAATGCAATTTGAAACTCACTTCAGTCTTCATGGCTGGCATGAACAAGAATATGTGTGTTTATGTTTAGGTGTACTGGCATAAGTGAACTGTGCTAATTCCATTGGGTTCACTGGTAGTGGCAGATTCCTTATTCTGTTAGGTGGAGCCATCTGTTATTAACGTTCAGTAAAATGACGCTGCATTAGAGGCTTATTTGTTCTGAAGGTGCAAATATCAGATGTGAACCATGAACACAAATTAACTGTCCTCTAGGAAAGTCCTCTCAAAACCTTTCAGGTAAGGAGTATCTAAGATCCTTGCTGAATCCAGCCATTCTGCAAATAATAAAAAGAATTAACAATACTTCTTCAGACTTCAATTTCTTGGACTGTCTATTTGGATGCTGGGCATACAAAAATGCCTTCAAGGTAAGGATTGCAATTACAGAGCTGAGGCCCCAGTGTATATACTGTCCAGGGAATGCTGCAAATTTTTAAGTAATAGTAGTTCAAAATCAAAGTTATTATCCTATCATTATCCACAGTATAATGTTCCCTTGCCAACAATAAGCCAAGATATTTTAAGACTGTGCCTAGAGTAATATAAACAGGACACTTTTTATGCGTATATAAAAGCAAAATGCACAGAAAGGAATTAAATAGCAACAATAATATACAGTGGAATTGCACTGTGTCTTTCATAATAATTTAAGAAGTTTATTTCAATCATCGTTTGTGGAACTAAGAAGTAACTATGAGACTGCTCAGTAAAATGTATGTTGAATTTAGTGTATTTTTCATATAAAATTTTAGAAATTCAAATCGCAGAACCCTCCTAGTGATATACAAAGCATGCAAATTAGGGATCAAATGCTTGTGTATACTTACTGGAGGAGAATTACACCCTGTCCATCTTTTTATAGACTGGCATTACCCACTAGTCCTGCCTCACTTCTCAGAGTTAACTGTGCTGTTGGAAAATATACATGGCACATATATATAAAGTGTCTATGCAGGAAATTTCTAGAGGTACAAGGCTAGTCACCTTTTCTTTTCTTAACATAGTATTTAATTTGGTGATGACATAGATCTTGACAGTTACTAAGATGGGGGCAGTTCAGTCTGGCATGAGGAATGTATATTAGGATGCCTGGTAATAGATGACAAAGGATTGCTTAATTTTCACTATTTAAATGAAAGTTTTGGCCCCCAAGCCTGACAGATACATGCTCAAGGGAGGAAAAAAAAAAATCAATTATTTATAATAATCTCAATCATGCTAAGAGAAATAGCAACAGAAACAGGATCTGAGAAGTGCTGCACAGGGAGAAAAGAAGCCGAAAGGAGGAATGTGATGTGTCTTGATACTTGCAATTTCATCCCAACTACATTATAGAGGTAGCAGCATGATAAATTGTATTCATCATGTGTTATTGATTGCTTCTCCCGTCCTCTGTTCACTAATTCATCTCAGCCATGACCACTTTCAACATTTCAAAACCGAGATCAGCTTTCCAGGGCCATGCAGAGAGGTAATATTATCAGTAGAACCAAAATCAACACCCAAAACCTCAATTTTCTTTCAGTTGAGATGTCAAGAATTGTGGGCTCAGCACTATTTTGAGCTCACAGGGAAGTGCATAATGGACAACATGGAGTGAGATTCCTTGGTAAGAGTAGTAATAAAGGGAAAGAGTGTTCCCCTGAAAGGGATGAAATTAAGTCTGGTTAGCCATAATTTATAGAGGAAAAAAAAGATGTTTGGCCTGTTATTCAGATAAGGGATGTATTGGACAAGAAAAGCCTTTCTGAGATTCTATGACTTTTTGTCTCTTTTGATCCCAAAGATGTCCAGTATATCTGTAGGAGGCCATAATTGCTATCCTCATCCTGGCAACCTGCATTGCAAAAAAACAAACTGCACTTCTCCTTATTCACTGTGGATTCAGAAAACCAGACTTCAGGTTGCATTTCACAGAGGTCACTTCCCAGCATCTGGGCTGACTTCAATACTCTTTCTTGAACTTGTAAATTTTTTTATTGGAATTACTGAAACACTGTTGACAGCACCTTGTATCAGAGGAGGTATTTCTGTGGTCTAACCTTCATAAAGGACAAACTCTTCCCACCCGTACATAGCTGTGCCTTGGCCACTCCAAAGCCTGCTCTGAGCTTGTTTTCTCATGTCAGAGGATTTTGCATAGACAAATATTTTGGTGGAAAAGATGATTGCACCTCTCCACTACACATGAGTAGGGCAGGAAAAATGTCTTAACTGATCAGGTCAGGGCAAGGATTATGGAGGGAGCTGGTACCAACTCAGCACTTTAATCTGGTACTTGGATTAAAGAAGATTGTGAATTAAGTCCTTTTTCTGGATCTAGCTGCATTGTATCAGTCATATCTTCAAAGTGTATACATTATTTCTTTTGAACTTGGGTTGATTTTAAAGGGGATTCAACTGAATCAGTACAATAAAGAGTGAGCACTGGGGTGAGCACCCTGGTTTCAGTTGTCAAGAGGCAAAAGCCTTGTGCTTTGCAATCTCCTCTCCTGGACAGTTGTCCACTATGTCAAGAACCAGATGTCCTCTGCAGTCAGCAGGCAATCTGAGTAATCTGCTTTTGGTTTAGCAAAGTATTTAAAATATGGAGCTAGTATTGAATATCTGAGCAATGTTTTCATGACTTTAATGGACTAATCAGGTTGTTAAGGAGAAACACGTGGCTTGATGGAGCAGTGCCATAATAGACTCCAAAATAATTTAAAAATAAAATTAAAAGAAATTTCATCTGTAGAAAATGTGACTAAATACTTGCTAACACTAGAAATGGACTAAGACCAAAATGCTGTCACTGAATAATTTTCATAGATGTTTGAAAGTGTGCATGCAAATTAAATTGGAAAGCACAACAGTAGTAACAAACTCAGGAAGTTTGATTTTTCTGTAATCTGAAGCAGGACAGGTCAGCATAAACAGAATTCAGGAGAAATCTTTGGACTAAGTGTTTTAAACACCCAATCAGCTTCTCATCCATGCAGGAGAAACTCATGTAGCATGTTTACAACTTCCAAATATTATTGAATCTATGTTTGAAATGCCCATTTATATCCACAACTTTCTTTTGGATATATGAAATGGGGAAAATACATTTTACATTACAAAGGAATGTCTATTATATCTCCTTAAGACTATATACTCTTTCCTTAGCAAAGGAGTAAATATTGTTTCAAGTAATTTTAAACTGTGAAGTTCTAATGTTGTTGACCTTTGAACACTAAACAACTCTGACCCAGGAAAAACAAGTTTTCACAGAAATGAACTTTCTCCTCGGTGTATGAGGCTGCCACCAGGAAAGGACTGCATTGTTGTTTGTTTTGGGTTATTTTTATTGTTGCAATTTAACAATATTCTTATTGCTAAAATTATATTTTTGAACTTTGATTCTCAGATAGGATATGTAATTTATTACATGTAGCAAATTGATCACTGTGCTTCAAGAAATTACTCACAGCATAAGTATCCAGCATGACTTGATTTGATTCCAAAAGAAAAAAAAAAGAAATGACTGTTGTTCTGCCCTCCTTTCTTGATGTCCCACTGAAATGACAATTTACAGTCAACTCTTAATTATTCCAGTCACTTAATTCCCCATAGGAATTAAATAACACAATGGAAAAAAAAGGAAGTTTGAAAGCAAAGTTATTTGTTTGAATTGGGCAGATATCTAGACCACTTAGGTTGGCTTTCCTAAATCTTATGCCAGCTGCCATTAGGAAACAAATGAAGAGAACAGGCCAAGCACTTAGCATAGCTTAAAAAGCCAAATAAAATTGTAAGTGAAAAGGAAATTGAACTGCTATAAAATACATATTAAGGAAACGTACTTTGGCACCCCCAAGGGCCAACTTTCCCCCAACAAGCACACTCCTAGAAAACAACAGAAACCACTAACAAACAAAATGAAGTAAAACCCAGGCCCCACAGCTTGCCACAGATGGCAAGTTAGCCATTATATTGAAATGTGCTGTTTCTACAAGCTGCAGGCACCACAGAATAAGAAGCCCATAAAATCACAGCAGCATAACATTTATGCAGTTTTACAATAATAAATAACCTTAGCAAGACTGTTTGTTTCATTTAGTATTACAGCAATGTCATCAGTCAATAGGAGAAAACTTACACAGATTTATTCAGACAAAGGAGACAGAAGACAATCTAGCTCTGATTGTCTAATAAAGATTTTTCAGAAGAATACGATGAGACTTCAAATGTATTTTTATGCTACCTTATATAACACAATTGTTACGCAGGAAAAACTACGGGAAGTACAAAAAGATGTTTCCTGATATAGATAAATTTTAAAGATTAACAAACTTTGAAAGAATATTTATTAAGGTAGTTAAATATTCATTTTTAGTAAGTGCATAAGAGGAACAAAAGGCCTTAAAAAAATCTCATTATGCTGCAATCTTGGGAAAACATTAGAAAATCTTCCATGCTATTCCATCTGCTTCTGAGCTTTCTTATCTAGGGTTAGAGACTTAGTAACCTTTGAAGACTGTTCTCAAGATGGCCTACCAAGAAATGACCTTGTACTATCATGTTCTATCCTCAACATTTGCAAGTCAAGACCATTGTCTTTGACTCTCATTAATCTAAAGAAAGCTAAGTAGTAATGTATTTCTACTTGGTATATTCTTGTCACATCCAAGACAGGAAGTTTATCTGTTTGTCCTAAATAGCCCTTTGCAACCCTGTCTGAAATGGGATTTTTTTCCCCAAGAATAAAGACAGCTTGGTAGAATGAGGAGTTGGCATTACGGAAACTGAATGTTAGCACCAATAATTATCACTGAAAGCTGTTACTTCGATGACAGCTTTCCACTTTCAACGAGGACAAATCAGCTTTGTGACCAGCTGTTCCATTCTGAAACATGGCCCTTATATTTTAACTTATATTTGGATGCTGGAGCATGGGAACTGAAAACCAATCTCGGTTCTACTGAAGAAGACAGAAATAGTTCCAAAAAGCCTTTTGGCAAAAAGGAATGTAGGTGGAGATTTTCAACTTGATTGAAAAAAAAAAATGTTCTTGGTAAAAAAATGTGATTTTTTTCTTAAATCTCCTTATACGGAACTAACAGTAGGACAGATCCACTATGGAACACCTCTCTGCATTCTTTCTTTCCACCTTACTGAAAGGAAAACACTTTCTGGGCACTTCATTTTAGCTCATGTTATATTTCTTGAATAATTAGGACTGGTGTCAAAAACTTCCACTCTCTGTTCTATTCGCAACACTGCAATCAAAACAGTCATTTTCCCTCGAGTGTAGAATTACCACATGTACACTCTGTCTATTTTCATTGTATACTTTTGAAAGAGAGGTATTACATAGGCCAAAAGATATGCTTTCATTTCTTCAATGGCGTTCAAAGTATTCATAATTGTGAGTTAAAAAATTATATGTGAATACAGAATTCAGGAAGTTCTGAAAGTACTTTTGAAAAAATGTGTGCACCTTAGATGTTCATTTAATATATTGACACTAGGATTCTCAGACAGAAATATATGTTCACTTTTTATATATTCCCAGTAAGGAGAGAAATACGCATAATTGATGCAAATAAACAGAAAAGGGCAAATTGCATGTTTATATGCATTCTTTTACTTGTGCATTTTTATTAGTAATATATATATTTATTTATGTGTCTAAAGACATACATTGATAATAATACATTTGAATAAAGCTCAAAGATGGGAAAAGAGGATTTTCATAATAACTTTCCATAGGAATTGTGCTTCTAAGTTGCTTTGACCCAGATTTTCATGATCACTTAGGTAGGCAACTTGGACTGAATTACATGACTTCCAGTTTAGTTGAAGCTTGAGGTTTTTGATGCTTTTGAAAACACTCAGAAAGATCACCTTCACCTATACTGTTCACTTGAACTGACAGAAAATGTGATATGCTTACATCTTATACTCTTAACCCACATTGAAACTGGCTCCATTTGTAATGCTATGCATAAAAATTTAAATCAGTCGTGCCCTATATATTTTTAAAGACATAGATTTCATATGGATGCCCAGATAACACATAGAGATGCTTTAATGAAAGGAATATGTTGATTTAAACTTTCTATATGCTTTCATAGCCATTTTTGACAGGCTGAACTATTCTCAATCACAAGTAAGGAGATATGTCTTAATTCTACTCAGGTCTCAGTTACGTGGTTTGGCTGGGAGGCCTCTACTGAACCTGAAAATACTGAGTACTTCATGATTTTGTAGTGACAAACAGGGTATTCCAGCAACAACATGGACAGTCAGTAGAGTGGGAAGGAGAAATATTTTTCTGCATCTTATTGCTGTTAATTCTAACTAGCTAATTAAAATAAAATCTGTACATTTCTAAAGTAGAAAGTCATTGGAAGTGTGTGTCTAATTTCTTTAGGCTGCTCGTAGAAGTCCACCATAATTTTTCGTTCTCTGGTCAGAATTGCCAGATAAAATAAAAATTCAGGATCACCAAGCTCAGTCTTTTATACATTCATAAATAACCTTTCATGTCTTTTGAATACTAACTTTATTAGGGCAGTTTCTACCTATTTCCTACTACTTCTTACTAATGGATACAGATCTCATTTGTGTGGAAAAAAAAGATAAATTACTCTGGCCATGGGCATTGGACTCTGGGCCTTGGTAGATTTTGGTCTGTTGCCCAGGACTGGAAAGTGATTACCCAAGCAGTGTGGAGAACATTCCCAACTAATAGAATGCATAAAGTTTCAGTGCAGCAGTAAGATCCACTGGAAATTCAGTAGTCTCCTTTGGAAACATCTTGTTACCGTACGTGAAGTAACTACTTCTGTCATTATTTTCTATTAGCATATTTGGGGTTTGTATGAAAAATATTAGCAACTTAAGATCTTCTGAAAAATGTCAGACATGAAGGACTAGTATATATTAGTTTCCATGACATAGATATTGGTGAGGATGTTTCATCCCTCCAGGGGTAAAAAAAAAGTAACCAAAAAACACATGCCAGAAAATGTTAATTCATTGCTTAAGGAATGGGAATTGCTCTGGGAAATCTGGACAAATATTTATTTATTTATTTATAAATATCTTTTAACAAAAAGAACCCCATCTCTCAGTATTTAGGTTAGTACCTTCATGTCACCGAGAAAACTGGTAACTCTGTTTAGGCAGCACTACATTTCAAGATTTACTTTCCCAAATCTGCATCTGCGATCAGATTTGTGGTATCACTCTGGTACCAAGTATTGCTTCTCACGTTGAGTAGCAGCATCATTTCCAGGTTGCCACATCTGCTGAAAATTGTTGATTCCATTGGAAGTGCTGGAAGGATAGCCTACTAGCACAATTACATTATCTCTTCTGTGCCATTTAGACATTTATGTTATGCTGAAGCTAGACATATCCAGATTATTTCCAGCTCAGTTTGGTGTTTCCTTTAGCATCTGTTTCTTAACTATAAAACTCTATTTTGACAAAGACTAGCTGTGCTTTCTTAACAAAAACAAAGAAAAGCTGCCATCCTTGAGATATTACAGAAATATCAGCTACAAAAAAAAAAAAAAAAGGAGGATTTAAAGATTAGAAGTTTGGCTACTGCATTAATTCTCTGCAATTCTTTGTGGTTTTGTTTTTTTCTTTTTAACTTTTAATAATGAAAAATATTAAGAGAACAAGGTAGTCCTGCTCTCTGGATAAACTCAGTATATTATTAGTAATATTTTAGTTGGGTATTTCATTGCAGCAAAGACTTTCTAAAACAATTAACATGTGTGCTAAGGTCTTTATCACCATATCTATTCTATTGCACTTTTACATTGAGAAACAAAATTGATTCTGGACTTCATCCAGTCTAATTTTCCAGTAAGTGGCAAACAGTATGTGTCTTTGAGCTCCAATGAAAAGTGTCTGATTAGGAAGCAATGCAAGTCATCACTAAGACAAACATTGCCAATTCTCTTCATATGTTCCAAGAGATAAGATGTTGCTGTTCGGCTTTCTGTTTTATCGACTATTGGTAGATTTTGAGAAAGAGTATGCTATTTTTTAGCATTTTTTTTCTTCTGAAGAAGAATATAGGATAAAATCTTTGCAGCTATTCCTTTATTTATAAGCTCAAATACAAATAAACTCCTACATATCTGATTGCTATCAGTGCTAATGCCTATTAATACAGTAGCTAGCCCATTACTTCCCCCTCCATTTTATTTATTTGTTTGTTTCTAAAAAGCACACTGAAAGGTGTTATAAAAGGCTTTACAACTAAAGGAATTTATAAAAAATAATCCATTCCTAAAATGCATGAACTATTTAAAAATAAAACATTGGGAAGGGGGGGGGGAGTTGATTTTCTGTCACTAAACCTATTTAAATAATAATTTTGCATGTTATTTAAGACAAAAGACAATGGATCACCACTTTTCTGTTAGGAAGATAATACTCAATGCTCCCTGTATTTGTAATTAACAAGACACTTTTGTGACAGTTGGTCTCTGTAGAAAGATATCTTCTTACACAAAACAACAAGGAACAAATACAGTAGACTACAGTAACCACCTTATGTCACTGTGGTTTACAGTTAAGCAGCTTTATAATGTGGACAGGATTTTTCTGATTTTGGCATCTAATTTCTATTAAAATTAAATGGGGATTTAAGCACCTCTGCGTTTGTAGTTTAGATAATCATTGCAATTTTATGCACTTGTTTTTACACTAAACAAATGTTTAGTTTCTGAAGTATCAAAGTAATTTGTCCCATGATAAATTTAACCACATACAGAAATCTTAGTATGTTTGAGCCCCAAGTAAACTACCTGCTTTTCAACTGCCCTAAGAACTCTTTGGTTTAGTTTAATGAAGATGTAGGTATGCTATACTTTGAGAAATGCCTAAATCTCATCATTATCTCTTGTATCCCATTAGTATTCCAAACAGATTAAACTAGCATATAAACTATGATTATATTAAAAAAATAAAAATAAAATTATTTTTAAATGCAAGCAGGTTACAGGAGACTTAAGCAGTAGTGAAAGTAGAATGAAGAGATCTGAAAAGATGGATGCTCACATATGCCCATGTACAATTCAGCACAATTTAGCAGGAATGTGAGTACTATTCACCAGCAAATGAGGTGTGCAGTGAGGTGAAAGACAATGTCTCTCATTTAAAGGATTTGCATATTCCAAGGCTAACAGCAGCTGCAGATGGATAAATGATTTTTAAGAGTAGAAATAGCATGAATCATTCTCAGGAAACAGTATGCTTCAGCTGGCCTTTTGGCATTCACATTCAAGGTCCTAGCTTTACACCCAAGGCAGGATTCTGCAGCTGCCATTCCTCCCCATTGTAATGATGGGACCCTGGATACCTGGCACTGTCCAAGTTAAAAGTTTGTTGATTCATTTTTCTGAAGAGAGGAAGAAATTGTTGGTGTTTTGATATTACATTATCTAAAAATAAAATGTGTTTAACTTTTTTTTTTATGTGAGGGTACTATACTTGCGGTGTTTGGTTATCTTGATAAGAGAATTTTGGGTGCTAACTCTGTTCTAAAGGGTATTGTGAATATCTATGGTGTCAGAGAACCAATAATTAATTATTGACATCTAGGTCAGCTTGAAAATTCGCTGTATAAAACATCATGTCTAAACATAAGTTACCCTTAAAACTCTAACCTCATTCAGTAATATGCAAACATATTATTTTATCATTTTGTAATGTTTTCAAACAAATGCGTCTCAATTACTGTGAAAGGTGTTCTCAAGTAGCCTGTCTGGCTTTGCTTTGTGATAGAGTTAGGTTGTACATGCACATCATCTTCTGCCTGTAGGTGTGGTCAACAAAAGTCTACCACCCTCAAGCTCATCCTGCACTGTCACTGCCACATACATGCTTTTGAAGATTGCTGCTTTACAGGTTTTGCTGGATCTGCTGCTCCTGTGATCACCTTCTAATCTATTTTATACAAAAAGTGCCAGGCCAGCAAATATCAACTTTGAGAATGTTTAAATTAACCTCATTTGTTTTGCTCTGAATGGGGCAAATGAAAATACTTGAAAGGACAGTAATTTTTGAGAAGCAGGTGGTTATAAACAACTGAAAAAGGGGTGGGGATGATAGCCATTTTTCTGATACTGTTTCAGCTGGAAGTCAACATTTGTCTCCAGCTTCATGTTATATAGAATATATAAATAAGTTGGTCTGTTACTAAGGTTCTTGATTTCTCTGTCTTTGAGAGCCTTAGAAACTAAAATATGAGTTAGCAAAGACAGATGATCACAGTAGACTCTGAAATTTCATTAATTTAAAGGTATGAAAGGTATCTGGACTTTGTATCCCAAACAGGCACAGGTGAAAACTCATGGGAAACAGCCACAGCTGAAATTGGATGAATAATGGTTTCACACAATGTGCAGCAAAGTGCTAGTGTGGAACTTAATAGAAGATTTGCTATCAAAGAAAACTTTTTCTCAGAATGCAGAAACTTTATGGATAAGGTGAAAATTGTCAAAAGTCAAGCTGAGATAAATACTGTATACTAAAGCTAATGGACAAAGGTATAGTAAAAAAGAGCAAGGAGTAGCAATCCAAATAGGACTCAAATGAGAACTCCTTAGGCTTTAGTACAATTGATGACACTGAACACAGGAGCAAATGTGTAGAGATGGATGGGAAGGGTGAAACTACAATGTGGAAAAACTGTGGGAGCAGAATAATTAGCATTTCTGAAATCAGAGTAAATTTCATAATCATCACCTACAATTTTGGAATAACTCTGGTACATGAAATCTAGTTTACAAACATTTTAGGCCATTTGCACACAAAAAGGAAATGGTGCATATTGTATTTCTATTTAAGAAAGAGTTATGATTTATAAGTAGAAGCAATCAAAACAAAGCAGGAGAAGTGTTAAACAGCTGATATATTCCAATAACTTTTCCAAGGCTATTAAATACAGGCAGTCCCTGTGCATCAGGTAATTCCTGACTCACAAATCTTGGGAGGTTAGGGTAAAAACCTACAGAAGTATCATTGCTTCCATGTCCTAATTTTATGCTCTTTCCCAGATATCTGGTTTTGACAGTTGTCAGTGAGAATGCCATGAGCTGAACAGGCTTTTGGTCACTCTCTACAAATGTTCTTTTGTTCTGTTGGAAAGGAAGGAAAAATGTTTATAAAAGGTACATTGGAAGAGACTAATCACCTGTTTTTCCCTGGTGAGATAGTAGATTGCCTAGTTACAAGATCTAATTCACTGGGATTTCATAGCTCTTTTAATATTGTAAAGTATATGGGGATATTACAGAAAAAAGTGAAGGGGAAAGGGCTGTGGGTAAGTTTCAGATCATCTCATGCGGGACAATCTAACGCATGGATAGAAGAGTTCATCAAGGTCAGGTTTTGAAGGTAGCCTTATTTAATATACCCACTGACAAGCTTAGCACATATATAGGACTAGACCACTGAAATTTGATGACATTAAGGTAGGAAGTTTTATTGCTAAGAGGAAGATTGGAATATTCTACAAGTAGACTGACCCTGAGAACTGGAGTCACAGCTCTGGGATGAAATGTAATAATGCAGAAAGCAAGGCTGCTCACTTGAGAACTTAGAAGAATTTATGCTCTGAGTTGGGAGTTCATCAGTTGGAAATGACAGAGGCTAAAGAGTTGGGTGCATCCATCAATCATAGCAACCACAGTAGGCAACTGTGGTTTTTCGAGGCCTTCAATCAGGGGAAATAATTCCACTAGAAACAAGGAAATAATAGTGCCACCAATGAAAGCATTAGTAATGCATTGCCTGGAAATACAACATTCAGTTCTCATCACCCATGCTCATGAGAGATGAGCACAAAATGAAGCAGGCATGCAAAAAATGTCCTGAAATAATCAAAGGAATGGAGAAACCACTTCATGAGAGGAAAGATAAATTAAAAAAAAAAAAAAAAGATTTCTTATTTATTGTCAGAGAAGGTAAATTGAAGAGGATATGATCGTTCTCTCTGTACAAATACTGTGTTGAAAGAAATATGAGGAAAGAGACCAATTAGCAGAAGAAAAATATAAACTAAAAGTGAATTCTTTAAAAGGAAATAATCCCTTACCACCAATGATGATAAATTCCAGTTCTACTTTCCAACAACAACAACAAAGTGTGAAGTAGAACTTCAATCTCTGGTTAGGAAAATTTTAGGACTTGGTTCCCTGTGATGACAAAGCCTTGAGGCAGTTGCTCAAGGAGCTTGATCCACAGTTGTGTTTCCATCTCAGCAGATACATTGTGGCTCGAGTAGACAAACATTTGAAGTGAGACTAGAATGGGATGATACTAGCTCTCTGAAAACCTCAAATTCTTTCACATCACCTGACTGAAGTTTTTCTATTAATAACTGCCATTTCTTGTCTTAAATGTCTTAAATTAAAATGTTCCTTCCGATTTTCTTGAAAACATAAATAACCACTTACTGAGTCTTGGGAAGAAAGTGGACAGGAAAGAAGTGGGTAGCCCTTCTCTGCTGATTCACAGTGAGAGAAGGCTAGAGAGCAAGCAGCTAACTTGCACCAGGAATCTATTTTTGTTCACACCTGAATTCTGTAGCAAGTTTCAAGGGAAGATTGCACAGTCCTGCTCCCACAAGAGTTGTGACATGACACAGACGTGGTCCTGAGAGCTCATCACATATTTCATGGGATGAGCAAATTCATAAAAAATCTGCAGAAAAATTTTAAGAAGAAACAATGTGCATGAAGTTGTTGAATAAATTATTTTCTAGAAATAGGTCCTACTCATATGAAGACAGCGCAATAAAGCATCTTTTAACTGAAGAATAAGTACTGTATACTACCAACAATTTCAGTACTAAATTCTCTATCTCAAACTGCAAGGTTGTGCAATTAAAAAGGGGCAGACACAGCTGAAATGCAACAATACCCACAGCATTTTAATAGACTACAGATCTGTTTTGTTGTATGAATCAGATCTTTAAGCAAGGATATTTAGTTTTTTGCATATTACAAGGAATTATGGAGAATGACAGTATTGCTACCTATTGATGAGGCTTTACCAGAGTCATTCAGTACAGCATATTAGTGAATAGATTTAAATTCAGAAGCTTTCTGTGTTGCCTCACTTGTTTGTTATTAAGGCTAGCAGTAGATGTGAGACGGAAAGTGGAGAGGGTTTTTTTGACTCAAGAAAGACACCTTATAACTACCCCCAGAGCTTTACAACAATAGAATGACTGAAGCCCTTTCTTTATCCAAAGTACAGATGTTTCTTCATCACAGTCACAAGGGCTGTGTATTTGTATAAAGTGGATGGTCTTTGGAACAGTACTGCCTTTGAAGTTCTTCTATAGCATTACATAGGGGATCCAGTATTTTAAAGCATTACATTAGCTAATCTTTTTGAGGGAAGTTTTAAGGGTGCTAAAAAGTTGGAATAGCTGCTGCATTTTCAGTAACTGTCAAGGTTCCTAATTGTCTGTTGAAAGTAAACAAGACCTATGTAGAACCTGATTCCTTTAAGCCCACATGACACTCTATGTCAAGTTTTCAATTAAATATCTTAAATATCTAAGTTCATTTAAAAATTATAGACAAATGATATGTTCATAATCTAGGGGGCTGAGAGGTTGGTGGGGTTTTTTTTAAATTAAAAACAAATCAAGGTTATTTCTTGCAGGAAAGGGTTCCAAGCTTTGTTTCCAGTCCCATCCTTAGTACTATTTCTGGGTTTTCATTACTGAAGCATTAATGCATAAGACATTTGAAGAAGGGGGGCTAGAGCTTAGGTCTGTCCCTATTTCTTCTAAACTATCCAGAGACAAACCTACACTCCTCCTGTACTGTTTTCTTTGGAGATCTTTGTATGTGAGCATTTAAAAGTTATAGCTGAAATCAACTGCAAATGGAATTTTCAGTGTATCAGTAGAGGAGCTATAAAAGAAACCTCTGCTCCTAACTTGGAAACCTGGGCAAAGGAAAGTTCTTTTGCCACTTAAATGCATTTAAAAATCTGTCATATAGCTGCTTGAAAGTTACCAGAGCTGACGTTCTAAAGACATTTTAGCATATCTGAGTGTGTTAACTCCTAGCCTTAAAAAGTCAGTAAGATTTGAGCCTTTAGGGATCTCAGCTTTGCTGCTGTTGGTAAGTTTGAATGAAAGTTAGCAATACAGTGAAGACTCCAGATATAGGAAAGTAGATCATCCTCTCTTTGACCTCTCTGAAGTGACTTACAAAAGACTTTATTCTTTTTCTATTGAAATAAATTTTTGGCATTGACTGCAGTGGGAATGTGATTGAACCCAAAGGTGCTAATTAGTGCTTATTGGGATAATGATTTTGATGTGGACACAAAAGCAGCTCTTCTGTGTTTTGCAATGTTAATGAATCTGAGAAGCAAGGAGACAGAAATAGGAATAAACCTCAAATAATGCCATTCAGGATGAGACTGTCTCTGCTGTGAATAGATTCTTTTAATTTTATTTTTCTTTCTCATTTGTGACAACCGTATTCTGAACTTTGCTTAACAGTGCTAGCAAAGCCACAGTATACACATACTTTCTACAGACATCTGCAATATCTTCTTTCCTGAGAAGTGATGATAAAGAACATTATACCATATGAATTTGACAGCTAATGGTAATAACTCACTTGGGCTTCCTTAAGTATATCAGGAAACCCTAACATATGTAGTATCAAGTCCCAGCTATCAACTGAAACTCCAGTTTTAAAACCAGGCTATAGAAACTGTGGCAATACAGAAACATCTTCAATTTGGATTTCAGTGCCAGTGCCTTTCAGTGTGTTTGTGTTCAACCTGCATCTCACTTCAGCTGCCTCAGCAGAGACTATTCTTCTTCTCAATATCTTCTAGATCTTTTCTTGACCAGGATCAGAGTAGCACAAAATAAATAAAACAGAAAGGGAGGAGGCAACTGAAGCTTATGTGCCCATGTAATTCCACATAGTGATTGATACTGTTGTGACACAGGGTAGTAGATAGGTTATCTGACAAAACAGTGTGATCCAAATGGGTCTTAGTCCTGTGTCAGACAGAAAACATCATAAAGCAGCACAAAGTTCATATTTCAAATGGTAGCAGTATAGCACACCAGGTGCAGTCTATGGAAGGGTTTTCTCCTTAAAATTCCATTATGGATTAAGTATGAAGAAGGCAAATGCAGTCTAATGGAGAAACAGAAAGTCATAAGTAATTATGTAGATAACATTTTTACCTGGAGTGGTGAAAGTACCCACAGAAGCCTTCTGAAATTAGGTGAAAAAGTATGTATTAACTCCTAACAACATCCAGGGACCAGATCAGGTCTGGAGCACATAGGGCAGCACCACTGGGACAGTGGTTTTTTATATGCCTACAGGAAGCTGAAATTGGTGTCTATTCTAGTCATTGGCACCATGGGAAAACCTGGGCATTTTTTATTTACTGTCAAGTTTCAAAGTTATGTTTTTAACAGTAGGAACTCATGCTCCTGAAATGACATGCAAGACTGCATTCAAGCCTCAGTTATGTTTTGCAACCCCACTGAATTCAGGCAGTAACTCAGGACAGATTCTAGACCAATATGGCTATATCAAATGCAATGTTACTGAGAGCTCCATTTCTATATGGAACTTTTAGTTAATCAAGTAAAATAAATGTCCAGTAAATGTCTCAGAAAGCTATTGCCTTTGAGAAGTAACATAAACATTTATAATAGATTAAACAAACAGCAGGTAATGTCAGAGATGTGCCAAAGGAGTTAAAACCCTCTATTTGGACTTAATATTTTAAATACAATCTGTGTTAGTCAATGTGTCTTAATGTGCTGTTGTGTTTTCTCAACTTTGGTACTCTATCTCTCCTACTACTAGTTTTGCCTTCGGGCATTTGCTTATACAAAATATAACTGAACTTAATATAACAGAGCTGAACCAGAATTAGCAAGTTTCCACCCATTTAGGAAATATTGAAAGCTGTGATGTTTGCCAGGCCTCCATTATTTTTTTTTTTTTAACATTACAATGGTAAGAGCTCTTCCTGGAAGGCTTAGTTGATACAACATTTAAAAGTATACACTTTGTTGCTGTCTACATTATGAATGGCATTACTTATAGTGCTTTATATTTTTTCAAAGATTTATCTCAAGGGCAAGAACAGGCCATGATTTACTTCCTACTATTTACTTCTTTTATTACTTCAGTGACCAGTATTAAAATCCATGACCAAGATAGTTCTAGGCAAGCAGATTCTATCAGGAAAACTGTCCTGTGCTGCTTATATTTTTGTTCAGAATCACTTAGCTTCCCTGAACACTGTATAGTGACTTTTGCTTTCTTGGTGGCTTGTTCTCCCACTGAAGACCAAAGGATGAAGAAATTCACTCCTATTAGTATTACTGGAAGCTCTGTGTTTAAATCTTCCTGGGAATAAATGCAAGGAAAAAAAAAAAAGGAAAAAAAAAAAGTCGTCCCCCCCCCCAAAACCCACCAAAAAACAAACAAACAAACAAAAACACCACACAATTATCTAATTAAAGCTAATCTATGTTACTGGAATACCAGCACTCCAAATATTAATTTTGAGACTCAGGAACAATGTGCAACTCAGCAAGTAAAACATACATTTTAGTAGTACTGGAGGAGTCTAGGTTGCAGAGTTCCTATTGATGTCAATAGAATGCAGGTCTCAGACTTGTGGAAATGCTTAGAGCCTTCCAAAAGAAGTCCCTAAATTAAGGGACCAATCCATCTCATAAGGAAAGAGTCAAGACTGCATTTATGTGGTAAGAGCTAGATCCAGACTTTTCTCCAAAATTTGAATATACTTATAAGCACAGTATACAAATAAAATTAGGAATAAATCTCAGTACTTTCCTGGCATGAAATGAAGAAAGTATAAAGAGTCAGACAGTTAATAGATAGAGCTTGGTAAACAGTACTGCAGACACAGTAACCAAAGTAAGCCCTATGTGTCCTGAGAAGCAACACAACTGGTTCAATAGCAAATTCTAAAGGTACAGTTCTAACAGGGTACTCATGGACTGGAGCCTCTCAGACAGGTTATAAATACAGTGCCTGCAAGGCGTTCTGAGTCCAAAAAGCTCTCTTGTTTTCTCCTGTTGGGCAACCATACGTAAAAATCATGTGAGATTAGCTCAAATTGCTCGACCTGACTATGTTGCTTGAGAATTCTGCAAGAATGATAAACCTCCTTTGCACCCTTCTTCTCTCAAGCCCTGATGCTTGCTGCTGAGGGAAGAGCAGGGCACGCATACTCTCCAGAAAACAAAACCCTACCTCAAGCCAGAATATTCATCCTTTGTGACTACTATTCACATGAAGAGTCCTAATTAATTCATATAAGCTACCTCTATAATTTCATGAGTTGTCAGTGAAGGTTAAGCAGTTCAGATTTTAATTCACCACATGTCTGATCCATAGCCAGTAACACACCTGAATGATCTGGTAAATTAAACAAGTTACTTTTTCTAGCATAAACAGGCAGTATGGAAAAAAATGCAGTGTGTTAGGGCTGGAATATTGCAGACAGCTTATCAGGTATCTTGGTTCTCTTTCAGTCTAATAGGAAAATTTTTTTCTCTGACATCCCTATCTAGTCCTCCTTTTCTTTCTTTTCCTTCTTTTCCTTTCCTTCTCTCAGAATTCACAGCTGGTAGGTGTAGAAAATTTACAAAAAGAAATACCAGGATGTCTAGGGATTTTCTTCAGAAAGACTAACTCTTCTGATGGTTACAGTTGACTGGTCTGTTACATATGTAGTTTTGTATTTCTTATTTTCTGTGTTGTGCTTTTACTAAGTACTAAGCTCACTTAAGCTAAATGGAGCTTTTGAATTTTAAAAGCATGTTTTAGCAACACTGGACACTGGCTGTGTATTTGGTGCTAGATGAAACCAATTTAAATGTTTGATATATTTCTTTCCTAGATGGTATAGTCAAAACCATCCCACGTCTCTGTCTTGGCTTCTGTAACAAAACTGTTTTGAATTCTAAGTCTCTCTTAGGGGCTGTTTCCTTCCATTCACTTTACTAAGTGAAAATGCCAGTTGTTTCAGCCAGATTTACTCCATGGGAAAGCTGGGGAAACATTTTGTCTTTGGATTGCCCCTTCACACTCTCCAAACAATTACAGGGTTTAAAGTAGGGTCTGCACACACTATACGCTACATCAATAATTTCTACCGATAAACATGTCAGTAACAACTGACCCTTGATTACTATGCTGTTGCATAGTCTTCTGACGTACTGAAGGAGTCAGTCTTACATGTGATTTGCTAAACTGAACACAAGCTTGGATGATACCTGAACAAGGAGTTAGCAGTGGTACAATAGAAGTATGAGTTGCCATTTGCTCTGGAAGATGGATGCAGAGAAAACATGCTCTCAAGGCTTGATAGAAGACCACTGGGGAGAAAGTGAAGGAAAAGGTAGAGGGCACCCTGACAAGTGCTGAAATTTATGAATGTCTTCCATTGTTCATAAAGATAAAACATAAAAGGGGCTAAGCCTTCCAGTTTGTGCTGTGTTCTTGGTGATAAGGTAAGGATGACAAATTTAAATACAGTATTGTATGACCATATGGTCAGCTCAGATTTTTATTTATTTGTGGTCATTCTTTTGTCAGAAAAAAACTATTTTCTGCCAAACTGGTACTAAGTTTCATGGCCATATGGAAGGTGATGTAATTTCACCTTTTCTAAATGTTTTACAGAAATTTAAGACTAATTTATCTTGGGATTTGGGCATTTGGGGAATTACTTGGTTTTTTGGGAGAGGTGTTTTTTGGCTTCAGTCTCAGTATTTGAACAGCATGGGCAGAAAGTGAAATTAGAATGGCAACATCTATTCCATTGAGAAAAGATGCCAAGCACTGTAACCACCTCTGTTCATGGATTAGGATTCTGAAAGGCTGACTGGGAAAATTATGTATGTATTAAAGAAACTTAGCGCCAGTGAATGTTCAACATCAAGACTTGTTCTAGCTTAAAACTTGATATTCATGTTTTGAGCATGGAAGTAAAAGATAAGGGGCGGCACACTGGATCTGGATAATGTGGGTACCACATCTTACATTACTCTTTCAGCTCTACTTTTTTTGTTTTGGTTTGGTTTGGGGTTTTTTGTTTGTTTGTTTTTGGTTTGGTTTGGTTTGGTTTTTAGTGTTGTGGTAAATCAGAAGACAAAGACTTTCTAAACAGGCGTTTTATGGCAAATAGATGGATGTCCGGTTTTAACTCATTTTGGGAAAATCTAAGCAGATCTTTTCTTTACAAATATTTAAGTTCTACTAGACAATAACCCATAGTTACACCTATGTTTAAACTGATGATGTGCTGACAAACTACTTGTGTGAGTTTGCTTTCATGTCTCTAACACTGCAAATGCACCCTGTTGCAGTTTAGATTTTGTTTCATCTAACACATGCTTTTCTTTCTGCAAATTAAATATGTTTCTGTTCCAAGTCAGGACAATAAAAGGCACAGAGCCAAGTTTGTTTGAAAAGATGAAAAGAGACAATCCCAGATAAATACTAGGTAATAGGATAACTGAAATTTCAAAACAGTGGATAGAGATATTAACCCTTCTTCTCTCCTTTTAATTTTGTTCTACAGATGACAAAATTGACCAAGAAATGTCACTGCACAAATAGAAGGGAAAAGGTGAGTAATTTTTTTTAAGTATTCTTCAGTATTTGCCAAGGACATTATAAGTTCAGGTGAATGGTTCAAACCATCTGTGATTAAAGATCAGCATACAATTAGAGTAAGAGAAAGAAAAAAAAAATTAAAATAGAAGTTTTTAACTGATCCCAAGGTAGTCTGGAATGCCACAGACATTGATTTAAATTCAGAGAATGAGACTGGCTACAGTTTTGAAAGTTGGAACAGAGTGAAAGAAATTAAGTGAAAAATAAGTAGTGTACCTCTTGCTTAGCCTTTCTGCATAAAGAGAAAAATTCTGTGTTCATGATGGCCTAGCTTGTAACACTGAGTGCAAAAACAGTCAGAGGAATAATAACTGAGTTACAGTTTAGAGCAATAAACAACTGAAAGTATGAAAGATGAGAAATGCTCAGACTCAGAAAGCTTTGCTAGCTACTGTGTGGGATTACAGAATTTTAATTACATCTATATTGGACAACTCTCTTGAGACTAATCATTATTCTACAGCGTGGGCAAAGTCCAATCAGATTTGGAAAGGGTAAAGCTTCCAACACAGAAATTCTTGCCTGTGAGTTAAATTTGGAGGCCAACAATGTGAACAATATGGTGCATGCCAAATGAGGAGTGCACCAGCATTAGGAAATGCATAATGTTTGAAGAGACAGGGGTGGAAGAACAAAGAGTTCATTTTCTTCAGGGAAATGCCGTTCCTACTGTCTTATGATAATTCTGTGTACAATATTTTGCATGTTATTATTTGAGTGGATAACTTTTTCCTGGAAGGCATATGATGTACAGTTATCTATGTACCTGAAGAAGTGGAAGGAGGAAAAGACGTTCATTGTGACAGAATTAACAACTGTATCCTTTTAGAAACCAACATGAGAAAATGACAGGTGTAAAACACAGACCCATTTTCAGCACTTCATAGTTATTAATTGTTATTCATTTTGGTCATTCATTTTGATTAGTCATTTTGGTCACTAAAACAGTGGACTATATTCATACAGCAAGTGAAACAGTTTATAAAATAACACCTGTGTTATTAAATCAAGTAACTACTCGGAAGACCATAGCAGTTATCTGGTAAATGTTGGGAATAATAGCTAAATATCTCAAAGCAAAATGCATATTGCAAATTTTTATTTGTGCTCATTTGGGTAAAATTAAATTAAATTTAAAAAAAAAAAAAAAGTAAATAGCTGAAGACTAAACAGAGGAAGTCTGTGTGAATGTCAAAGAGATGAAAGATTACATTTTGACCATTTGGTCTACATCAAATGGGCGTACTGAGCTCATTACAAGATAAATGAATGAGGTCCTTTTATTACATACTAAAATTCTGACCTGATACTAACCTTTGAAAGCAGTATTCTCCTTTGCCCATAGTGCCAAAAAAAAAACCCTAAAAGGGAATTATATGTTTAGTATGGCCAGGTATCTTTACCACCACATGATAAATTTTTAAGATCTCTCTGATAGTCATATATTTTTTGAATTTTAATTTATATTCATTGATTGTTGTAGAAGCACATCAGCACTTGATAATCATAAATGTTTCAGAGTTTGTAAGAACCATCTACAGTGGACATGATACCATAAGGGAAAATGTGGGCAAGACAGTACCATAAAATACTAGAGATACTGTATAGGATTAGTTATTAACATGTATAGCAAAGGCATTTGCATTGAGTAAGCAGGGACATCCTCAACTACAGTAGATTGCCAGAGCCTCATCAAGCGTGACCCTGAATGCCTCTAGGGATGGGGCCTCCACCGCCTCCTTGGGCAACCTGTTTCATTGTTCCACCGTCCTCATAGGAAAGAACACCTTCCTAATGTCCAGTCTAAATCTACCCTGCTCTAGTTTAAAACCACTGCACCTTATCCTATCACTACATGCCCTTGTAAACAGATCCTCCAAAGATATTTTGTAGGCGCCCTTCAGGTACTGGAAGGCGGCTATAAGGTCTCCCTGGAGCCTTCTCCAGGCTGAACAACCCCAACTCCCTCAGACTATCTTCATAGGAGAGGTGCTCCAGCCCTCTGATCCCTCCTCTGGACCTGCTCCATCAGGTCCACGTCCTTCCTGTGTTGAGGACTCCAGAGCTGGATGCAGCACTCCAGGTGAGGTCTGACCAAAGCAGAGTGGCAGAATCACTTTGGTTGATTTGCTGGCCATGTTTCTTTTGATGCAGCCCAGAATGCTAGTCCACATTGTTGGGTCATGTCTAGTAAAATGTCAGGTGCAATTAAAAGTCAAGGCATGTCCTTGGTCCCTGATTGATAAGAGCTATTTAAATGGAAAAAAGACCTTAGTCCACTGTGGTGGGTTGGTTCTGGCTGGATGCAAGGTGCCCACCAAGCTGCTGGTTCACTCCTTCTCAGCTGGACAAGCAAGAGAAAATGTAACAAAAGGCTCATAGGTGAAGATAAGGACAGGGAGAGCTCATTCACTAATTACCATCACAAAAATCCACACTCAGACTGGGAAAAATCAGAGTAGGATAATGAGAAATATGAACTAAATCTTAAAATACCTTCCTCCCACATGTCCCTTCTTCCTGGGCTTAACTTTACTGTGGAATTCTCTACCTTCTTCCCTGCAGTGACACTGGGCGGTGAAGAATGGGAGCTGTGGTCAGTTCATTACACATTGTCTCTGCCATGCCTTCTTCCTCATGGGGAGGACTCCTCACACTTTTCCCTTGCTCCAGTGTGAGGTCCCTCCCACAGGAGACAGTCCTCCCTGAACTTCTCCAATGCAAGTCCTTCCCATGGTCTATAGGTCTTCACAAACTGCTCCAGCAAAGGACCTTTCTATGGTGTACAGTCCTTCAGGAACAGACTTCTCCAGTGTAGGTCTCTCATACAAGACAAGTCCTGTCAGTAAACCTGCTCCCTTTTGGGCTCCATGGGACTACAGGTCCTACAAGGAGCCTGCTCCAGTGTAAGTTGTCTGCAAAGGAGTTTGTGACCCTGTGAGCATCCATCTGGTCTTCTGTGGAGTCCTTCATGGGCTGCAGGTGGATATCTATGACGTCACTAACTCCACGAGCTGAAGGGGGACATCCTGCCTCACCATGGTATTCACCACAGACTGCAAGAGAATCTCTGCTCTGGCACCTGGAACACTTCCTCCCTCTCCTTCTTCACTGACCTTGGTGTCTGCAAAGCTCTTTCTTTCATGTATTCTCATTCCTTTCTCAAACTGCAGTTGCTGTTGTGCAGAGGAGTTTTTGTCCTTCTTTGTAGATAGGTTATCTCAGAGGTTCTATCACTGCACCTGATGGGCTTGGCCTCAGCCAGCAGTGGGTCCATCTTGGAGCCATCTGGCATTGTGTCTATCAGACACAGGGGAAGCTTCTAGGAGCCCCTCACAGAAGGGCTCTGTTACAAAAATCTTGCCACATGAACTTAATACAGTGCAGCAATTGCAGAAGGTACTGTTGTACATATAATTAGTCTGAGATTAACTGGCAGAAGAATGACAGTGTCATAGCAGCGTTTTTAATCTGAAAAATACTTACATTATTCTAATTGGAAAATGCCTTATCTTTCCAAACTTATCCAGTTTGCAAAGAAGCTTCTCTGTGAAAGGTAAGGGACATTTAGAGGAAGCATCCAATATGAAAAATCATTTTTGCTGCAGCAGTCAGAGATATTTCTGCAGCTAATGAAAAATATGGGCATCCTGTAAGATTTGATAGAAAAGGCCACAAGATATAGGCTTTTAAAAATATCACTGGATACCTATCTTTCTATCAAGGTCACTGAACATCTTTTTAAATCTGGACTTATTTCTTTATCTAGAAATAAAGATTCAGCAGTATTAAATCTAAAACCTCCTTATTAAAAACAAAACAAAACAAAACAAAAGTGGAAACAGGGATGCTTCTTGTAAATATTTTAACTCCAGATGGACAAGAAGTACATTTTTTAAAATTTCCTTCTTAATCTCCACATTAACTTTAAACTCCAGAAGGGATTCTTAGACTCTATAACTTACAATTTTCAGTAAAATATGATCATTTCTTCCATCATGTCTCCTTAGATTGTACAGCCTCATCTAAACTAGAGATCAGCATAGCAACAGAGGCATGTGGCAAAAGAGTATTCTGTTCATACAAGATACCATATTTCAATCACAAAAGCATTGACTGAACAAAGCACCATTCTTACACAACATGATCTCTGTGGTGATAACTTACCCTTCCACGTTCAGTTTTCTACTGTAGATGCATTAACAGCTGTGATTTATAGCATCTGGTTTCTCCTATTCTTGATTTTAGTTATGCATCAGAGGCAGAGGGGGTATAAGGTTTTTAAAAGCTGCAATCTTCCACTAGATGCTGCCACTGAGAATACTATGACAACCCTGCAATACAAGATTTAGCTATGTTTAGTATTCTTAAATTGCTACTTCATTTTGACAGTAAAGTTTTAAATCAGTGTGTTTCTTATAGTTATCCACTGGGCTGCAAGCATACAAACTAAAAGCCTCACCATGACGTGCAGTTTCTTTTACCAGGTGTCAAACAGATTCAGCTTACATTTTTAGTAGTTACCTCTGTTTCTGCCAGGCCAAAGAAATACAATAGGTGGATTTTACTTGTGGGTTTTTTGTTTTTCTCAATGTGATGCATCTTCCCTTTCCAGTTTCATTCAAAATCTGCATAGCTTTCACCTCTTAAAACATTCAAATGGATTTGAATGTCTTTGGCCATCAGAAGTATCAGCACACAAGTAGATAAGTGCAGATCCCTGTTCTCTTAATATAGATGATGGATGTTGTGAAAGCCAGAAGGAATTCCCTTAGTGATAATGGAGCAGCAGTAACAGAAAGGGATTCAGAATGTCCAAAAGGCCCACTGGAACACCCTTCAGCAGCGCCCCCAGCAGTCAGATAGACCTAATACTGAATATTATTTCTCTGGGTATAGTAATATACATTTGTGTTCCAAATTAATACATAAAAACATTACAGCTACAATTATATTTCAAAGCAATAAATCCCCGTTTCTTTGGTCTTAAACTTACCTTTCCAAAGTTCCTCTGGGTCCTAAGAGTGCTTTGTTATCATGCCAGCAGAATTAGGGGATATTAGGTCAGCATTCTGAGGTCTCCCCTGGAGGAAAGTGACTTAAGGGTTTGGGTTTATTTCCCCACTTTGCCAAAAATCACATAATGCTAAAATGTTGCTGTTGATGGCATCTTCCTCCTCAGCCTTGCATCTGCTTTGGTTGATTTTTATGCATTCTGTTAACTTGGTCTCTCTACATGCTCTTTCTCTTCACTCATTTCCAATTACTCAGTTTATTTACTCTCTTTATCTCTAAAAACATGTTTTTTACCGGAACAATTCCAAGTTCTACTCCTGTAGTTACCTTTGACCATTGTGATATGTATTTCTAGGACAGGACCAGTTTAGTATCACCATGTGTCTGTGTTTTCCCACACCACATTTTATTCTAGAGTCATTCAATTTACACAGAGTAAACACTTGTTATTGTTATAAATTAAAGCTAAACTAAAATAAATTTGAACAGTGATTATCTGGTTGCTAGATAAATTGCTATTACAGCTGAACAAGAGAAGCCTAGACAAGTCCAGAAATCCTGCACTTGCCAGGCCAACAAAAACCACATGGACTAAGAAATAATAGCAAAATTATTTTTAACTGGGCTACAGTTTGGCTGCTTCTGTTGTTTCTGGATCTTGCTGTATTCTCTAAGGCTTTACACTACAATTTAAACTTTCCTTTTTATGTTGGGAGCTGATAGTACTAGGAAGCAAAGCAGCTTTAGCAAGATATCTGGGTTGTACCACATACTGTATTTTTACGACACTTATTTATTCAGATGACCTAGAATCAAAGGTAGGCAAGCCATCATCTGTACTAATTGCATTTGAAAAATAAGGACACATTCCAGCATACCACTGTTGCCTTCTATAGGCCAAAAACAAAGTCCATACCCACACAGGTGAATGTGAATGTGTGTCATTCCATTGATGTGTGAAGAACCATGGTGCAGTCACAGCCTTCGTAGTTAGAAGGTGTCCTGATAGCAATTACACGGCAATGAAAAGTGCATGTTATTCTCAGGTGTGTGGTGGGGTACAGTGACTTTTTGCTTTGATTGAACCATAATTGATGGGTGGTGTATAAGCATCCCCTCAGCATTTTCTAGTCACTTACTTGATAGCTACTTTTTCAGCAGTGCAGCCCTAACAAGTCCTACATTTAAAACACCTAAAGATCACCAGGCATTTTACACAGAATATAGGTGCTGCACCCAAGGTCATGGATCCCAAAAAGAAAGAAGGGTCTGTAAAGCTGAGCCTAAGTTTTCCATGGGAATCTAGCTCCATAGAAAGTTTTCTGGAAAAGACCTGTACAATACAATAGGGATTAAACAGATCTTATTAAGAAGACAAAGCTAGAAGGTAGAGGTAGCATCTTCTGTTAGACCATCCAATAAGACTTGGATAAGCATGCAAAGATTCAGAAGCTCTTTGGAAGGTGTAATTTTATAGTACTTAGTCTACAAACCCACAGGAGGTCATATAAGAGAATTCTATCTAAAAACTGCTATTGATGGGTTTATAAATTATCCAAATAGAAGTTATCACTCACAGATAAAATCTACAGGATTTACTCCAAACCATGACAGCATAAGCAATAATTAATAATTCTGGATCTGAAAGAACTCAACATCACCAGTAATTTTTAATTTAATTTGATTTAATCACCCTGTAAAGAAAATATAGCTACAAGCATTTTGAAGAAAGGGAAACGTTTAATGAACAGCAAAGTGCTCTTCAGTTATTAAGCTTCCTTTCAGACACTCTGTCCATGTGAAGTAAGATAATGACTAGAAAAAGTTACCAGCGTTGAAACACTACAGAGTAAATGGCAGTGCTGTTAATAGTTTTATTAATTCATTTCTTTGTCTCTTTAAGTATAATGGGCCCATTAATGCCATATCTTAATAGCAGTTATGATGGTTCAATCACAAAAATAATTTTCTGTGATACTTTTATTTGTAAATACAGAAAGTCTGAGAACCAAAGTATCCTTTATTTGCCCTTTCCTGACCACAGATGTTGGGCTAAATTAAGTTTTCAATGCTGATCTGCATCAAGTTGGATAGTTTTTAAGTAGAACAGCTCCCAGCCCATACCCCAGGGGTAGCAGTGGGTCTGCACTGCCCTTTTTGTGCCTGAGTGGAATAATCAAACCCCACGGGTTTAAGAGAACAAAGCAAAGATCACAGCCAGAAAATAACTAGAGAAGTGTTGAAAAGAGGATGTTGTGAAGAAGAGTGGGAAACCATGCACAAATGAAGAGCAGTTAGCAGAAATTAAAAAGTTACAGGAAGAGGGGATTAGGAGATAACTGGAAACACTATGAGAGGAGCAGGATAATGCTAAGATATTAGACTACTTGAGCAGTAAATCCACTGACATTTTGAATTAGGACAAATTCAGTTATTTTATATTTTTCTACAATGTCACCCTAGTTGATGAAGTAAATTTTCATTCATTTTTTTTCAATTTTTATTAATTTCATTAATTTTCATTTTATTAATTTTCACAGAAAATCTTTCCACACACTTTGAAATCAAGGGCCACTACCTATTGCTGTACTGCAGCTTCAAACAAGTTTTTATTCTGGGAGAAAACAATGTATTAATTAAATACTCTATCAACAGTATTATTGGCTCCAAAAAAACCCACAAACAAATAAACAGCAAAATTCTAGGTATGGTTTTTACAAATTAGATTAACTGTTTAGGGTGGTGTAAAACAGGAAAAGAGATTATACCACCCTCTGAATGACCCCATTCCGGTTGATAGAGTAAGACCAAGTTTACATTTGTCCAATAGGATTAAAAAAAATGAATCATGGAAGCCCTTTGCTTTATAACTAGACAATTTTTGTTATTCTTGCTTAGAACAGGAGACTGAACTGTACAGTAGAATCTCTGAGGATCTGGTTTAAGTAAGAAGTCTGATATTGGCTCTAGGTAAAATATATAGAACTAAACAGACCATGAATGGAATTTGTAAATTAACTTCTGTGCTTTAGAATTTAATACATAATTCTGTCCTGAGCAATACATAAACAAATATTTAATGGCTTAAATATGCTCAGCCATGTGTTCCTTTAAAACATGCTGGCATAAATCTTCTGTATCTTCAGTGGTATCTAAGCAGTGCAATTGTCATTTATATTTAACTTGGACACACCTCACACCAACTACTTTCAAATCAAATAACTAGTTATTAAACTTTTTTATGAATGCTGCATGAGATGTTAGCTATTGCAACAAATGTAGCTGAGATGTATCAGTAGATCTTAACTGTATTTGTATTAATTGTCTGTGTAGGTCTAGAAACAGAAAAAAATCAGTGAGGGAACCTTGAATTAAAGAGAGTTTCTTTGCCTGAGCACACTTGAGTGATACATATTGTGAGATTGAGATTGACTGAATCATGTTCATCTTGCTATGGCTCTAGTATCACTGGAATAATGGTGGAATTGGAATTTTAAAGATATAAAAAGAAAGGTTAACATATGAGCTATGGAAAAATAATGACATCTCATGTTAAATAAATAAAATATATCTCATGGGGCTGTTGACAATACTGGCCTGATTAAATAAACATGGCACCTTATTCTGCCTTGTGAAATTCTCCCATTCCTCCTGTGAAAGAGCACTAGCCCCCTAATGTACTGCTGCGGAATGCAAGGCAGATATTATCAGGAGGGATCAATGAAGGAAAGAATATTCAAATAGTGAAATATCTACTTTGGATTATATCCTAATTAAATATTACATTAGTCTAAATTTATTTCACTTTCATATTACCTTATTTGAGTCATTAGAAACTAATGAAGGCTAATGTCAATTAGTTAAATCCTTGTTATATTCCATATAACAGTCATCTGTGAAGTGCACGGTATAAGAAACAGGCAGTGATGCATTTCACAATTAATAAAATAATTCTTTGGGAGGAGGGAGGGAAGGAAGATGCCTTTTCAGATTTCTTGTAATTCTTCTTAACTGCAAAAAACTTGGTTGTTTTCTTATGAATTTGTAATTGAGAATCCATTATCTCATGTGAAAGTCTATTTAGTATAGTGCATTCAAGTCTCCCTTTTTTGAAAAAAATTAGATTTTATGCATAGAGGTAAACATTGTCAAAGAGCTATTGCAAGATATCTTCTTGTGAACTGTCAAAAGAGATCCCTTCTATCAGTCTTACAACAATGTCCTGGTTTTGAATCTAGAGATTCATGTCCTACACTTGCCCTTTCCAAACCATTTCTAAGTTTGTCCTTTCTAAGTTTGAACTTCAGTAAATGACATTTGACCTGCATACCTGGATTTTCTGACTATGAAATCTCATAAGTAATAGTAACTGTTTCAGAAGGGGGCCTCTAAAGAGATGGAAGAGGTGATAAAAAATAGAACACTTCTTAAATATTTAATATTGCAAAAAGCATCCTTATTGCATGATGCTCTGACAATCAGTCAGTATGTGCTGGAAATCCAGTTCCCCTTTTAAAGCAAGTACCCCCAGACACTTCTGTTTGACCTTCCTGTCCTCTGCAAAGATGTGTGTTGCAATGAACACATACTAGGTTTTCCCACTTCAACAACAAAAGATCAGGAATAAGTTCAGCCCTTTACATTATGAGAGCAAAGGATTGCTCGCTCTGGATCTTTCTGTCCCTAATACTATAAGATAGCTAAATGCAAATAAAGGTGTTTAAAGACCATGCATCTGATTAAACTATAATTTAAAAGCCTTTCAACAAAGTCTGAACTCAGCTCAGACTGTGAGGATGACTGCCTCTGCTACCTGCTGAGAAATCTTTGAAGTCATTATGCCGCTGCTGAAATACTTTTAATAGTGGGTATTTTTAACTTTTGTTGTTGAGGACTCAGCTGTCCCACTGAGTTTCCATTCTTTTGTGACATTGAGACTCTTAAAAACTCTGAATAATAAAAGTGCAATTTTCTTTATGCTCTGAAAATTCCCCTCTCCACAAAATATTAGAATTTCAATAGTATAAATAAGCTTTTTCCATAAAATCTAAACAGAAGTATTATTCTATTGAGTATTTTGTTTACATTTTGGACAACAGAGAGTAAATTTTCAGTGTGTGGTTTGAGATTTTACAGAAAGTTCAACTCCCACTATCTTCTTAAGGTTAGAATTTTTTAATTTGTCATTCATTGCCGTATAAAAGGTAACTCTTAGGTGTGACCCCTGAATATCTACTCATTCATAATTTTAACAAAGTATCCAGTAGTATCTGTGTCATTATTGGCAATACAATAACATTTATTAAAAAAGATTATTACCAGAATTGCAAAATACAGCTGTGGATAGGAGTGAGCACATGCTTTGTTGAAAACTGCCAGGGCACTACTAATAATTGTGCACATCCAGGTAGTTACTGTCATTTCATATAGAAAAGCATTTTTGCTTTAATATAGCAAAAAGAAAAATAGTCATTGTTCATCATCCCTTATTTAAAACTCTTCCTGTTATTTATAGATTTGGCAATGCCAGAACATGGCAATATTACCTGTTTAGATATAGAGATTGTGTAATATTTGTAGCCAAGAAGCTTTGTAGTGGGAGTACTGTTCTTCAACACTAGAAATGTGGGGTTTATCCTCTTTTCTCCTGGTGCCCTGCAGCATAATGTTGGGAAGGTCACCCCCAACTACATTCAAAAGGGTTTTGGTGGGAATTATGTTCTTCACTTTCCTTCCTCCCTGTCTTCTCTCCTCCACCTTTCTTATGTCCCATTTTGTAAACTGTAGCACTGACCGCCCTGTAAGGAATTTTAAGATTAATTAGTAAGAAATTATGTATGAGAACTAACATTGTTAGTAAGACTGACAGTATGATTGCATTTAACAAGACATAAGCTAAGACAAGCTAGCTTTAGCACAAGAAAGTAACAGTTTGTATCCATTCCATAATACCACTGGCATCAAATTTATTTGGTTTAATAATGGAATAAAAGGTAGACTGATTCAGCTCAGTAACTGATATTGCACCATGGCATCTTGACATTTTAATCGTCCTTAACAGTGATGGTGACTCAAGCCGAAGATTTAGAAAATTGTCATTCAGTTACTGTCCAGGGTAAATGCTTTCAGTTCTAATAGTAGGGCCAATTCCGCTGCTCACACTGAAAGCAAAGGTGAAATACAGTGTTTCTGGATTGAACTGCATGCTTTGCTAAGATATTCTGGGTGTCCTGTGAGGGGCTGACAGGTATCTGGAAGATAAATAAGCCATAGCATTTCCATATTTTGCATCCAACTGCATATTGGGAAATGGCCTTATATAAAGCATAAACTAATTTCTAAATGGGCTCCATTCTACACTTTAAGGGATTTACAAAACCTAGATAGAAAAAAGCTTAAAAAACCTAAAAATATGAGGAGGGAACTTTGCATCCTTATAGATTCAAGAGCTAGAAAGGAGACATGGCATCAGAAAATTATATAGAAATTTCAATTTTAGTTATTTGCATCTGCAGTTTAAAAGAGATGCAATACTGCCAAACCAACAGAGCTCAGCAAGACAGTTGAACAATCTAGGCAATTGCAAGAAGCTGAGCTGATTAAATTATGCCAAGTTTTGTACAATCTCATTAGTTTTCATACACAGACTATAGGACCATTTCAGGAGCCTTTGAAAGGTATAAGGAATAATATTGTTAGGAATGGTGGAATGTTTGTTTAATTAGGTTTGAAAGACTAAACTAAATGTTGCAGATTCTGTTTTAATGTCTGCGTATGCATACAAGGAGGGTATCACAATAATTTGAGCTTGTTCTTTTTTCACCTCTTCCCCCAACTAGCTGTGTTTAAATTACAAGTTTATCACTGCAATAATCTCAGTATCAAATATCTGAGAAAAGACTTAACATTTACATTTTTATAGATTTTAAATATGAGTCAAGGCAAGCAAATTACAGCATTAAAGAATGATTGAAAAGTCAAGATGCCATAGTGCAATATCAGATGTTACACTGAATCAGCCTTCCTTTTATTCTATTGTTTAAAAAAAAAAAAAAAAAAAAAGAAAAAAGAAAAAAAAAATCCCACAGGTTAGAATTGCTTGTAAACCATTAACTCCTTTTGAAGAATTTCTGTCAAGTTAAAACTGTGACAAGAAACCGTCTAAAACAGGATGGTTTTCATTGTCGTAGTACACAATAGGTGCTAAGAATTATTTTACAAGTTACAGAGAAAACAAAACATCTTCACAGAACATTGCTTTAATGCAACAACAGACCCAGTTCTTCAAGGCCCAGAGCATTTCCTTCCTCTGAACATCTGAGGACTTTCAGATGCTGTGTAATATAATGGACTGAAAGGTAGTTAACACTAAATGGCTTGAAATTGGACCCTAACTTTGTGATTAACTCCTAGTGAATGTGCAAATGGTGGGGCTTCCATATATCAAACCCAGCAGAAGCACCAGACTTAACAGTGTAATTGCCTCCAGCCTTATTTAGGTAATAGAAAGCTACGCGGTACTGGGAATTAGGAAAGGTTCTGGAAATTAATTAAAAAGTACTGGAAATTAGGAAATTCGATTTGCAGTGTCCTGAATTTCCCCTGGCTGTGTCCCTTTTCTTTCCATGACTCACATAGGGAATGTAGGGCTGGAACACTTCTATGAAGAAAGGATGACAGACCTGGGGTTGTTTAGCCTGAGGAAAAGAAGGCTCCAGGTACACTGTATTATGGCCTTTCAGTACTTAAAGGGTGCCTGTAAGAAAGAAGGGGACAGTGTTTTTAGGAGGGACTGTTATGACAAGACAAGGGGTAATGGTTTTAAACTAAAAGAGGGAAGATTTTGACTAGATCTAAAGAAGAAATTTTTTACAATGAGAATGATGAAACACTGGCACAGGTTGGCCAAAGAGGTGATAGAAGCCTCATCTCTGGAAACATTCCAGGTCAGGTTGGACAGAGCTCTGAGCAACCCAATCTAGTTGATGTCCTTGCTCACTGCAGAGGGATTGAATTAGATGACCCTTAAAGGTCCCTTTCATCCCAAACTGCTGTATGATTCTATGATTCAGTGTTCTCAAACTCAGAGGCCCAAGTTGGGAGGGATCACTGTAAATGATTTGTATTGGACTGACTATTCACCATGTGTAAAAAGGGAAGTTCAGTTTGCAAACACCTAGGAGGGTGAAAAAGTTCTTTCACTGTTAGTTACTGTTGATTATGTAAAAAGGCACCTCTTCTTCTCAAAGTAGCATAGGTTAGAGCATGAAACATCTCATGCTTCTTATAACAACTTCCTTTCCCACTTCTAGGCCAATTTAGTATTGATTATGCCTCTTCTAGAAGTTCTTCTTTAGAAGGTTATGGATGTTACACTGCTGGTAACTATGACAGGTCTACATCACTCCAGGATGCTGCTACCTCTGGATATCTTACAAGGGGCATCTTGTGAAGAGACAACAGGCTACCTAAGTCAGTTTTATCCCTTCATCAATGTAGGTTCTCCGCTTGAATTTTTACAGGAACCACGTGGTATGTTATACACATTAATGCTCATCCCAAGTGCCTCTGTTCTTCTTAAAGGTATAAGGAACTCCCATAGCTAGTGAACAATTTACAGTCATATGTACATCAATAGCCACATGCTTTCTTAAGCCCTATGTGTCATGGAGGGATTGATTTTCTAGTTTGTCTTCCTGCTTAGTTGAGAGTCACTTGATGAGACAGTAAGCAGTGAATTGCTACCTATTTATTGTGTACAGGTGCTGATAATGGATATAATCCCTCTTAGCATTATAATCAAAGGCTTACATGATAAACTCTCCATACACATGAAATGAATGAAGACAATGAAAAAAATTTCAACTATCAATAAGCCAAAAGTGCCCATGCTTTATTTATTTATTTATTTTATTTTAATTTTTGTCATAATTTCATATAGGTCTACAGAGTTACAAAATAAACAATTTACATCAGTTGTTTGGAGAGTCTCATGACTAGTTCTTCCCTTCACTTACACTTACCTCATTCCAGGTACTTCAGAAGTGTTATCCCCAATTTACAATAAATGAATGTGAAACCATGATCACAATGTTAATTTCTGAATTTTAATTCATACATTTTTGTTGGAAATCAGCTTTTCCTTCTTAATCCTATTATGCTGTATTCTCTTTTGCTTCTCTTTTGTGTCTCTTATCAAGCCCCTTGGCTGCTTTTACATAGTTTCTATCTTTTCTAGCCCTGTTCTATTAAAAAATGTAGTTTTGACTTTGAGGCCTATTGGCTTTTGAGTTTAAAATGTAGAAAGATGAAGTGTTACAGCTGTGGTCAGAAAAGTTAATCCATTTTTTATGCTTGTCTATACCTTCAACAGAGGGAATGAAAGTAAAAATAGCACGTAGCTTAAGTGGGACATCACCAGAAAGCATTTATGATTTCCTAAACAGAGTTACACAATTTTCTGTCATAAAGTCCATCTTGTACCAAACCAACTTGTTGGTTTGGGTTTTGTTTTTTTTGTTGTTTTTTTGGGTTGGGGTTTTCTGGGCTTTTTTTTTGGGGGGGGAGGGGTTGGTTGTGTTTGTTTTGGTGTTTTTTGTTTGTTTGTTTTTTTGATTGGTTGGTTGGTTTTATTTGTTTGTTTTGTTCTGGTTTGTACTGGCTTTTTTAATCCAAACTAAATCATTAGCCATGATACCTAAGTTTAAATATATAAATTTAAAGTGTCTGATTTTTGTGGCCTAGTTAGGCAGTACTGCTGTACTTCCCATATAATCAGTGACTGGTAAGAAGGACAAGTGTCTAATAAAATTAAATATATTACAACTAAAGTAAATTAAAACAGGCTGAGCTGATCCAGAGAACCTGTATTTGTGCCTCTTCACCAAAAGAGATGAGTTAAGCAAAAAAAAAAAAAAAAAATCTTACTATGTAGTGAATATTTGGTTACTTTGATATTCCAGCATTTGTCTTCTGTGTTTACTCAGGCCAAAAAAAGTAAGCTATAATACATTTATAGAATCATTGAATCTTAGAATTGTAGAATGGTAGAATGGTATGGGTTAGAAGGGACCTTAAAGAACATGTAGTTCCACTGCCCCGGCCATGGCAGGGATACTTCCTACTAGACCAGATTGCTCAAGGCACCATCCAAGCTGCATCTGAACACATCCAGTGATTGAGCATCCATAACTTTCACAGAATCACAGAATGTCAGGGACCTCAAAAGATCATCTACTCCAAACCCCCTGCCAGAGCAGGATCACCTAGATTAGGTCACAGAGGAAAGTGTCCAGGTAGGTTTTGAATGTCTCCAGAGGAGACTCCACAACCGCCCTGGACAGCCTGTTCCAGTCACCCTCACCATGAAAAAGTTTCTCTTTACATTTACATGAAACTTCCTATGTTCCAGCTTGCACATGTTGCCCTATCACTGGACAATACTAAGAGCCTGGTTCCATCTTCCTGTCACTCACCCTTTGCATATTTATAAATGTGTACCAGACAACCCATTCCAGTGTCTCACCACCCTTAGAGTGAAGAATTTCCTTCTTATTTCCATTATAAATCTACCCTCTTCCAGTTTCACACCATTACCTATCTTCTTATCACTACAGGTCTCAAGTTTTATATCTTTTTTTTTTCTTTTATTAATAATAAAATGAACTTTGGTTGTAACGTGAACTATTTTATTTTGTGATGGTGATAATTTTGGTATATAGCTAACTGCTGAGGTATGTGATGGCCTCTGGAGTTCCAGGGTTTTCATGTCCTACTTTCTCCTGCTACATGTGTCTCTGGCTGGCTCTGATGCAATGTCCTATAATGCATTATGGTCTTGTCACTATACAAACCACAACTGTGTTGTATCCTCTGTATCCATTGCATTATTTTGCACAGGCCTGAGGCTTTGGAGCTTCCTTGGGATTAATATGAGGGTATACATTGTCAGTATTAGGACAAGACCATTATGCATTGTCCAAATCCAAATAAATTAAATTTTATGTTATGTCATTAAAGAATTTCTCCATAGAATTCTTTCATAAAACAGAACTAACAAGTGTATAAAAGACCACAGAGGAAAAGATAAATATGGAAATATAATCCTGATGGCTTTTCAGAACAGTAGCAGGTTTCTGGACTGTACTTTCTTACCAGCTGTTGACTTTTATCCCAAAGAACTGAGGTGATATATACTTTAAGAAAACATCTATTGAAAACACATAACCATGAAGTCAGTTCCATGTATTCCCTGTAATGCATCAGAATAAACATTACCCAGGTTTAGTCATGACAATTAAAAGCTCATTCTAATGCCCAAGGAAAAAAATCTCACTATCCAATAATTTTTAATCTGCTGAATTTCAATTGGGATAGCATTAAAATTTATATTTTCATATTCAATATTTTTTATAAGTTTTCTTTTTCTCATAATCTTGATTTTAAACTTTCTACCAATTCA